>PVHP010039389.1:0-16361 GCA_004024765.1 Zapus hudsonius | reverse complement strand
GATAGGCCATTGAGACAGGAACCAAGGATTTTCGACACAAGGACCTCTAAGCCCGCAACAATAAAGCAGCCTTATTACTCACCCACCACGACTCAGGGAACTAAGCGGAAGAGGGGGCGGAAAGATTGTGAGAGCCGTGGTGGGGGAGACACTCCGGAGGCATGACACCCATCAGTGACAACACACTTGGGCCAGGAAGACTGAGATGAGTACTAAGATATACAGGATCCCTTGCCACAAGGACTAATACAGACAGCCCACGGAGGAGGATATACAACTGATCAGGGATGGGGAGGGGGGGAATTGGGGAATTCGGGATAACAACGCATGGTTTGCCCACTAAATAATGTAACACATTATGGACAATAAATATATATTAAAAAAAAAAATTAAAAAAAAAAAAAGATATTGGAGCCGGACATGGTGGCACACACCTTTAATGCCAGCACTCAGGAGGCAGAGGTAGGAGAATTGCCGTGAGTTAGAGGCCAGCCTGAGACTACATAGTGAATTCCAGGTCAGCCTGGTCTAGAGTGAGACCCTAACTCGAAAACAAACAAAACAAAAAGATGTTCCTAGCCTCATTTAAGATGTCCTTGTCTACAGTGGGATTGTAAAGTAGAAAGACAGATGGGAGACACGGGGAGAAGTTAGCCTTCTATGGACCATGGCATGCTGGGACTCCAAGAAGCCCAGGATGGATCTGGAATACATTCTTCCTCTCAGCCTCCAGAGGATGGACCCCTGACTCTGACCACCCCTTGACCTCAGACCTTTGACCTCTAGAGCAGGAAGGTCGTGGGTGTCTGTTGCTCTAGGCCACCCAGTGTGTGACATTTTGAACAGCTACCCTAAGGAATCATCAGAGTTCTCCATTGTCAGACGTCAGTATCTGTCACCCCCATCTTAGGGGAGTCGGACCAGAGAGAAGACTATGGGAACTGGAAGTCAAGTGACAGAGTGATGGCCTGGGTCCAGACTCCAGGGAGTGATGTTGTCGGGGTTTGAGCTTGGCTTTCTCTGACCACAGTTTGTAAACGCATCGCTCCCAGCCCTTGTGAACGTGGATCTGCTTCAACCCCTCAATCCACAGAGGCCAAGAAGGCCCAAAGGCTGAGAAAGACGGAGCATGAGCAACCACATGCACCAGCATGGGCTCTAGGCCACGGAACATTCTGGACCAGGCTGGAGAAAGCAGCTAGGAGGGTGGAGTCTGAGTGGGGAGGGACAAGATGGAATGTGACTCAGTGGTACCCCCACCTCTGGCTTCTTGGGGGCACATGTGCCAGTGAGTCTTCAGAGCACGGAATCTAGGAGAGGAGACTTAAGTGGCTGCAAATGTTATCTTTGTATTTTAATTAAATTTTCAATTGCATTATTTGTGTGTGTGTGTGTGTGTGTGTGTGTGTGTGTGTGTGTGTGTGTGACCACACCAAGATCTCTTGCTCCGACAGATTACATGTGCCATTTTGCTTCCAGCTTTACATGGATGCTGGGAAATTGAACCCAGGCTGGTAGGCTTTACAAGCAAACATTTTAACTGCTGAGCCATCTCTTTAGACCCCCAAATGTTATCTTCATATTAAAAGGGTTATTATAACTGACCCTCTCACAATTCCATTCAGTCACTGGGACTGGAGACCTAGATGTGAGTTCATGCATTAGAATTATTTTCTGTAAAGGAATATAAGCCCCACAGTGTCCAATATCAATATCCAAGCATATGTCGTCTTTTTGCTTACCATGCTTAATGTGTGCTTTGGCTTAGACGTGGCCCCATTTGTACAAAATGACGGCTGAAGTTTCCATCATTAGATCTGGGCAGAGAGAAGGAAGAAAGAATAAGATGTATCTTCCAGGTGACTTAGCTCTTTTAAAAATATATATTTATGGCCGGGCGTGGTGGCGTACACCTTTAATCCCAGCACTCGGGAGGCAGAGGTAGGAGGATTGCCATGAGTTTGAGGCCACCCTGAGACTACATAGTGAATTCCAGGTCAGCCTGGGCTAGAGCGAGACCCTACCTCGAAAAACCAAATATATATATATATATATTATATATATATATATATATATATATATATATAATATATATTTCAAGGAGAGAGGGAGGGAGGGAGGGAGGGAGGGGGGGAGAGAGAGAGAGAGAGAGAGAGAGGGTGCACCAGGGCCTTTAGCCACTGCAAATGAACTCCAGATGCATAAGCCATTCTGTGCATCTGGCTTTACATTGATATTGGGGAATCGAACCCTGGTCCTTAGGCTTTAGGCAAGCGCCTTTACCACTGAGCCATCTCTCCAGGCTGTGAGTTGGCTCTTCTTAAAGCATTTTCCTAGAAACCTTTTCACACTAACTTCAGTTGTTGGCCATTTCTATATGCAAAGGAAGCTGGGAGATGAAGTTTTTAGGTAGGCACTCAACTAGTAAGTATGATTATTAGGTAATTGATTACCAAAGTACTCAATAATTAACCTATTCTGTAAGTGAGAAAGAAGAGCAAAATGGACATTTTGGCCTGAGATGAGGGCTCAGCCATCCATGGCAGGAGCAGAAGACTGCCATTCTTGCCACCCCGAAGACTCAGGAAAGAAGAGCTGGCAGACATCTCTAACATAACCACACCCTCATCTCTCTGGCCAGATACCTCATGTCAGCCAGGATTACTCACAAGTGACGTCATTCCCACCACACCCAATCAGAGATGACCACCCACAAGCAAGATCCCACATTCTAAGCCATCACTGTGGTCACTCACGATGGGTCACGATGGAACCTGGAGGCAGGTCTGAGACTGTGTTAAGGATGGGTGGGACAGCAGGAATGCGGGAGGAAGATGAGCAGAAGGAAGCTACAGTGGGCGGCCAGGCCCTCTGGGCCCTCCAAACTAGAGGCATGTGGAGTCATTGAAAGCTTCCTCTGGCAGCTGGTCTGACTGTGGTGGCCACATGGCCCCCAGCCAGGATGCATGGTGAGGGTGTCACTGTGTGTTTCAGTGGGTGTTGTAGTCAGTCACACGCTGCTGGGATGAATCTCCAAACCAGGCACAATTTTGGGGAGGAAAGTATTTATTGAAGTAACAGACCCAGGGGAAGTTAAGGAAAAAGCCTGGCTCCCTTTCACAGAAACAAGCAGAGACAAAAACCCACCACCAGCACCTCAAGCAAGCAAGCACATTGTAACACTGTAATTCACAAAATGCAGAACTGCCAGACCTGGGGTTCTGGCTGCTGTTTTGCATATCTATCCCTAGAATTTTGCATGCAATTTAGAAAGGGTGTCATGACCCCAGGAGGTCAGGCCAAAGTGACACTTCCTCCAGCCAGAGAGCTGGAGACAATTAACAATTTAATAAACACAATTATAATAAATTCCTTTGGGGGACATTTATTCAAAACTACCACAGTGGGTCCACACTGACTGTGAGTCACTCCTAAGTTCAACAGAGGACAAAGCCCACAGGACACCAGTGATACCTTGGCAACCCAGTAACTTCCCAGGAGCCTCTTTGGACAAGAACACTGGCCACACCCCTTTTCCTGTGGCTGATCTGGTTGAAACAGGAGGAATGGCCAAGGAAAACAGAATGTGGGTTATTTTCAAGCACATACTCCAACTCTGGCAGGCAGACTGTGCCCGGGCATGCTTGCTCGTATGTACATACGTGTGCACACTTGTGAATATTCCGACCTCGCTGAGTGTGTTCCACAAGCAGACAGCTCCTGCCTGGCTCTTCTTATTCAAGCCATGCTGTCCTGATTTTTATCCTCCTCCCAGAGTCCTCCTGGGCCCTGTCTAAGAACAGATCCTCCAAGAACCAAGTCCTCTCAGGCAGGTGTTGGATTATGTTTGTAACCCCAGCTACACGGTAGGCTGAAGCAGGAGGATGGCATCTTCAAAGGGAGCCTGGCAACTTAGAGAGACCCTGGATCAAGATGGCATTATAGAGTGGAAGATCACTTGTCTAGTGTCTCTCTTTTTCTTAAAAAAAAAATGCCAAGTCACCAGGCCCTTGGGTCAGTCCCCAGTATCACACAGGAAGAAAGAAAGGTCGGGTCCTCATTTTAGGATGTGTCTGGGACTTTGTGTCACACATGTCCCCAAAGGGAGATGGTTCAATGTGCAGCACCACCCCTAATCCTTCTTAAAGAACCCTGTTACGTCATCCCCAGCCTCCTCATATGGCACAGAAGGGCCTCAGCTGACACCCCAGCCTCTGTCCCAGCTGCTCACTTGGAGTTCCCTCCATGTTCCTGTGCCCCTAACTTCAATGATGTAAGAGGAAGCCTACTGTCACTATGACAGGAAGGGTCTACCCAGAGAAAGCTAAAGATTTCATGTGGGGGATGGTGTGCTCGTGATGAGCTTCTTAGGAGCGCCCCCTCCCCCAGGCACAGTAGGCAGAGCTCAGGGGAAAACCACTATCCTGATGCCTCCAGGGGAACAGGGAGGTGCTGGGTCCCGGGGACAGGGAGGAGGCATGGAGCCTATGTCTCCTCAGCCTGTCTCTGATGGTCCCCAGGACCCTCATTGGCTGGAACAGCTGGGGCCAGCTGTTGTGAGAACCAGAAGGCAGCAGGCACCTGCCTGTCATACTTCATAGAACAACAGGAGGAGGGAAGAAGGTGAGGCCACCAGATACAGGCTGGCAGGAGCACCCTCCACACTGCAGGAGGGACCCCACCTCAAAGCTCAGAAATCTTTTTTTATATATTTTTCTTTATTAAGCAGAAAGATACAGATGTATACACACACACACACACACACACACACACACACACATATATATATATATATATATATATATATATATATATATATATATATATATATAGAGAGAGAGAGAGAGAGAGAGAGAGAGAGAGAGAGCACCAGGGCCACCACCTTGTGGGTCTGGCTTATGTGGGTGCTGGGGAATTGAACTTGGGGCTTTAGGCACTGGAGGCAAGTGCCTTAACTACTGAGCAATCTCTCCAGCCCAAAGCTCAGAAACCTTTTGCAAAGCTGTGATGGTGAGTGACAGACTCTCCCAAGCCAGAGAAGGAGCACTGGCTTGCAGAAGGGAGGAGTCTCAGCTCTGCTCATTCAGGGACATGGGCAGGACAGCAGGTTCCGTCTGTCCTGTCATTCCCAGTTACGGGGTAGAGGGGTTCAGGAAAAGAGTCCTTGAACCCTTAGCCCTGAGTTCTTCTCTGTTTTATTTAAAGAATGAAGTAAAAAGAAGACTGAGGAAGATAAGTATTAAATTATTATATGTAATCAGAAGTCAGGAGAGGGAAGGGTGAGTCTGTGGACCAAGGAAGGGGAAATAGGGGCACCCATGCTGCCTGAGCACCCATGTGGCTTGAGACCTGAAAGAATCATATTAAAAGAAGGAAAGGATTAAGTACAGAGAATTACCACCATGAGGGAAGCGAGAGGGGGTGAAGCCTAAGTGGGAATAAAAAGTGGTCTCCCCTCATTTTAGCCTAGTGGCTGAGATGGGGGGGGGGAGCTTACCAAAACCTGGACACTTAGGAATCTGTGCTGGCCAGCCAGGAGAGAGAGAGAGAGAGAGAGAGAGAGAGAGAGAGAGAGAGAGAGAGAGCACCACTTGTGAGATAGAGTGAGCTCTCCTCCAGGTAATTAATTATACCTCCCACCTCAGGTGAATCAGAGAGACAGCTGATTGGTCCATGCCACCAAGTTCCAGGGTCTTAAGCTTGACCAACCCCAATGCCAGGACTGGATTTCTAGTAAAGGAGGCTCAGGTAGAAGAATAGTTCAGGCAAGAGATAAGAAGTCAGCTCTAGCAAAATGGAGACTGTAAGACAAGCCAGAGCACATTCCTGCTTTTGCAGGGAAGCTGGGGGTGCAGACACCCTAAACCGCCTCATTCCCTCTCCCCTTTGTGGGGCTTTAGGACACAGCCTAGACCAACACTAGTTGGTTGCCTTGATGTCAACGTTTGAAAAAATGTATTTATTTATTTATTTGCAAGAAGAGAGAAAGAAAAGAAGTGAGCCTGCCAGGGCCTCCTGCCACCACATACGAATTCAGGCCATCGGGCTTTGCAAGCAAGCACTTTAACCTCTGAGCCATCCCTCCAACTCTATAGTAACCTTGACAAGAGGAGAGAAGTGACAGTCAAGGGGGAGGGGGACAGGTGAAGGGGGTCAGGGGAAAGGGTCTTTGGCTCACTTGCACTACCCAAAGCCTGGGGCTGGGACTTCCTGTCCACTGCTGTTCTTGTCACTATGGTAACTCTGGCTGAGATGAGCTCAACTCCTTAACCTGAGGAGGGGGACGGGGGATGCCAGCTGGGAGCTGAGGCAACACGGCTTTATTTGTCTACCCGGTGATGTGAGTCACCTGCCCTCACTCTGGGCCTCTCTCCATTGTCACCCAGGCTGTCCGTTGCTCACCCAGAAGTCCCAAGGAAAGGGCAGGAAAGAGGTTTCTTTCACTCCCAAGAGCCAGGACACTGCAAGAGAAAGGGTCACCTTGCAAGAACGCTGCTCATGGCTACCAGTTGTGGGCACATGGCATAGACCCCAGCCTCAGCGTGCCGTGTGCTAGCAGCTCAGAGAAGAGGGTGGGATTCCTCAGGTTCTCATGAGGAAGCCAAAGCCCAGAGAGGCTCAGGGCTTGACCTGGATCACACAGCCACAGGTGATGGAACCAGGCAAGTGTCATGGCTCCCTGAGTTCGCCCCTTTTGTGTCTGAACACCCTGGCTCCTGTGGTGCATATCCCCGCTTGGCTTGGATGACGACTTGCTCCTGCTGGCCAAGGAGAGCTCCAGGTCACCCCTGGATCCTAACAGAATTGCCAGGAGCCCCTTTTTCTATTTGGATGATATGTCATATGATCACCCTAGACTGGGCCACAAGTTCAAGCCCACTGTGTGCTCACCCTGGGAATATGAGGCCCCTGCTGGGGGGTGGGGAAGGGATGGAGGGAAGGATGGGAAGGAAAGAGAGGAGAGTAAGGGGAGGGAGGAGCAGAAGGAATGAGCCTGCTGAGTACAGAGCTATGAACGTGGGTAGCACTGGCTCACTTGCCTTCATATGTAATAGGAGCAAGAAGGGGAAAGAGGTTCTCAAAGAAGTTTCCAGCAGCCGGGCATGGTGGCGCACGCCTTTAATCCCAGCACTTGGGAGGCAGAGGTAGGAGGATCACCATTAGTTCAAGGCCACCCTGAGACTACAGAGTGAAGTCCAGGTCAGCCTGGGCTAGAGCGAAACCCTACCTCGAAACCCCCCTCCCAAAAAAGTTTCCATGAGCAGCAACAAAGACCCCCCCCCACACACACACCGTAACATTACAGAGGTGAGATTCCAGAGCCTTCTTCCAAGACCAGCTGGGTCCGAAAGGTAAGGCGAATCTTTTGATACACTTGAACACACCCTCCAGGCCCTCCCCAGGGTGCTGATGTGAGACCTTATCTAAGGGAGAGTCACCCATGGCCACACTGGAAATCTAGGCTCTCACTCCATTTGGAATTGTGACCCCGAATCTGTACGGTGAACCTGGGATAAACTTGTCTTAGAAGAACTCTCTCGAAGTGGATCTTGAGCCAGGGGCTGTAACGCCTGGCACATCTGGGCACCCCTCTCCTTCAGGGTGGGGCTTTGGTGAGGTGGAAAACCTCTACTCCGACATCAGTCTGCAGACCCTCCCCACTTACTGGCTCTGCACTTTGGGCACATTGGAGACAGTCATGCTGTTTATGACTGTCCCTTGAGGATCTGTGATATAGTCCAGTGCCCACTGTAGGAGCAGGGGACCCCTGGAACACCCCTCTATGTGGTCTGCCTCAGAAGGACCTAAGAAAACACACACACCAGCAACCAGCAAAGATGGGTCCCCATTTGAGACTCCCAGCTCCACGGTTGTTGGGTGGGCGCCTGCCAATCTTGCACTAACAGATCTTTGGTGACCAGAACACATCCTGTTGCCCTGCTCTCTCTCTCTCTCTCTCTCTCTCTCTCTCTCTCTCTCTCTCTCTCTCTCTCTCTGTGTGTGTGTGTGTGTGTGTGTGTGTGTGTGTGTGTGTGTGTGGTGGTCAGAGGCATGCTGTGATCTCACCGTAGACACATTTAAACAAATACCTCAGTGTTGACTTGGTGTGCTCAGCACAACACTTTATGTTTTTAGCCCATCGATGAGACAAAGCCAGGATCACAGGAAAACAGGGACCATCCCAGGAGGGACAGCAGGGCCCTGCTCTGTGGCTTCCTGTTGTTGCTCCCGCGGTGGCCCTGGGAGCCTAGCCACCCTCTGGATGCCCCAGCGGAAATTTCTCCTTGAGTTCCAGCCAGTGGCTGAAACTCACCTGCTCCCTCTGTCCAGCCACCTGCAGGACCTGCTTAACCAGAAGGCTTCAGGCCCCGGCCTCAGTGGGTCTGTGGAGAACCAGCGAATTAGAGATTTAGGCACGAAACATCTGGTCACTCAAACTGGTGACACACCGACTTTCATTTGCATCACACCATCAATGACCAGGGAGAGGCACCCTGGGGAGATGGCTCAGTGGGTAAAGCACTTGTTGTTCAAGCATGAGGACCTGAGTTCAAAACCCGGGTACCCACATCAAAAGCTGGTTATCACGGTGCATGCCTGTAATCCCAGCACTAAAGAGACAGAGACGAGGAATCCCTATGGCTGGCTACCTAGCTAGTCTCGACAAATGACAGAGCTTCCAAGTTCAGTGAGAAATTCTGTCTCAAAAAATAAGGTACAGGCCTGGAGAGATGGCTCCATGGTTAAAGACACTTGCTTGTAAAGCCTGATGGCCCAAGTTCGATTCCCCAGTACCCACGTAAAGCCAGATGCACAAAGTAGCACATGCATCTGGAGTTTATTTGCAGCAGCTGGAGCAACCCTGGTGCACTCATGCTCATTCATATTCTCTCTCTTTCTCTGAATCTCTCTCTCAAATAATTAAAAAATATTCAGGGCTGGAGAGATGGCTCAGAGGTTAAGGCACTTGCCTCCAGTGCCTAAGGCCCCAGGTTCAATTCCCTAGGACCCACATAAGCCAGACCCACAAGGTGGTGGCCCTGGTTCTCTCTCTCTCTCTCATAAATAAATAAATAAATAAATACTCCTTAAAGATGGACAAAGTCCTAGAAATGGTCCCATCCCAAACACGAGAGTGGGTAGTCAGTGATTTCCAAACTAGATTCCAAGCAACCTTCAGGAACATGGAGTGCCCAGCAGGAAGAGGGGAAGAGGGGACCCAGGTGTCTACCGAAGTTTGGTTTGGTGACCTTGGGCAGGTGAAGTCTCACGGTGATCCTCCTACCTCTGCCTCCTGAGTGCTGGGATTAAAGGCGTGCGCCACCACACCCGGCTTCCTAGGAGCTTCCTTAACAGCTACCCTATGAGGCAGTACAAGAAGCCTGCAGTGAACAGAGAAACTGGAAATGTCTCTTAGCAAGGCGCAATGCCCGTGTCTGAAATTTTGCTTCTCTGCACAAAATCTGGGAAAGCAGAGAAGTAGAGAGTTGGCTAAGAGGACTCGTTTTTTATATTCAAACATTGTTCCTGCAGGCTGGAGAGATGGCTCAGTGGTTAGGATGCTTGCCTGCAAAGCCTAACGACCTGGATTCGATTAACCCACATAAAACCAGATGCACAAAGTGGCACATGCATCTGGAGTTTGTTTGCAGAGGCTAGAGGCACTAGTGTGCCTATTCTCTCTCTCTCTCTCTCTGCTTGCAAATGAATATAAATATTTTTTAAAAACTTGTTCCTAATCTGCAATGTTTAGCATCACTATGGCCAACCTTCCTCGCAAAGGGTTTCCACAAGATAGACTGGTTCTCTATTCCTTTTCAAGCCTACGCATGCCCAGAGGGAGGGACCGAAAGAATGAGGGAAGCAGCTGTGTCTTTTCTGAAGGCAAGAAACAAAAGAATTTTTCCAGTCCTAAGTTCCAATCCCGAGCTAGGAGTGTACCCACATTCTTGCCAGTGGCCCCCCTCCGATGCCTTTCCCTCCCTGCCCAGAGTGTCTGTGAACCTCAGGCTCGTGGGCTTCTCGTCCTTCCTTCCCTCTGGACTCCCCTGTCTAATGTGCCTCCCGGCTAGGAAAAAGAAAATTCCCAAGTACGTTCTTGTTCTTGTCATTGAGAGCAGACAGCCGGGTCCCCTTGAGAACAACCAGTCTGCCAAGTGCATGGCTGTGGAATTCACCCCCAGGAAACCCAAGAGGGTCTTCTGGCCACGTTAGAAAGCTTTCCAAACCCATCAGAGACCAGTCCCAAACGTCCACACTCAAGGGCTTGCTGGTTTTTCCTCCAGCAGCCTCAGAGCCCGTGTCTCTGTCTTGTTACCATGAAGGTGCACACAGCTCTGTGTCCTTCCCAGCATGCCACAGGGTCAGGTCCCTGTGATCTCGCCAAAGCTGTCTTTGGGAGCTGAAAAACAGAGGATGGGAGAAATGGCTAGGAGACAGGAGCTCTGATCTTGTATGCTTCCCAGCCCCAGGGGAGGAACATGTCCAGAGTCAGGCCCTGCTCTGTGTGTCCATCCTGAGTCCTGTCCGTTCCAGTGGGACAGTGAGGTCACTGGGTCCTGTGACTTCCCTGGCAGGATGGCTCTTTCTTGATGAAGGTGGTGATGGTGATGATGGTTTTAGTGGTGATGATGATGGTGGGTGGAGGGTGTGGTGATGCTAACTTGGGTGATTCCGATGATGGTAATGAAGATGATTAATGAGAGTGAAGATGGATCTGGTCCCAAGATAAATAGGTACGTGTTTTGTATGGAAAGTGGGACTTCCGCCCCTGCTCTTTTCTCCAAGTGCCTGAGAGAATTCCCCGCTGTGTCCGGGATGTAAAATAGAGAATCCCATTTATTCATTCCCCGATTAAAAAAATATATTGAGGAGCCAGGCGTGGTGGTGCACGCCTTTAATCCCGGCACTCAGGAGGCAGAGGAAGGAGGATCACCGTGAGTTCAAGGCCACCCTGAGACTACAGAGTGAATTCCAGGTCAGCCTGGACTAGAGTGAGACCCTACCTCGAAAACCAAATATATATATATATATATGTATATATATATATATATATATATATATGGCCTCTCATGTACCAGATACTATGTATTATAGTGAAATGGGAATTGGGGGTGGGGTTTCTTGTCAGTATACCAATCTGTCAATGCACTAACAAATTTAGGGTACCCCGGATTCTTGGCTTATGAATTTAAAGAACTAAGATCCATAGACCAGAGGGTAAGGTTTAGAGAGACTTTGTTAGATTAGGGAAAGAAGTGTAGAGAGCTCCTGCCATGTGGAGGGCTGGAGGGGGCAGAGAACCCACATGGGAACGAGGGAAAGGAGGTCTCCCCTTGTCTCAACCCAGCTTGGCCCAGAGGAGGGGAGACCTACCAGGACCTGGAAGTTCTGGAGAGATGACTGGGCAGCCAAGAGAGCCCTCATCCCTGGAAAGGGTCTATTTATAAGCTTATTGTAGTGGGCTTCACCTCTAGGCTCAGGTGAGCCAGAGAGATGGTGGATTGGTCTGGCCTAGAGCCTGGTTCAGGAAGAAGCCAGCCATGATGCCAAATCCTAAAGGCTGAACTTGCCCACCACAATGCCAGGATTCGATTTAAATTCTAGGAAAGGGGACCTCCCTCTCTGGGAGGGGCTCAGGTTGCTTATGGAAAAACAGGTCTAGGGAACTCCTTGAGGCAAGAAATAAGGAGAAGCCAGATTCTTCTCTGATGTCTAGCAAAGTGGAGAGTTCAAGGGCAAACCCAAGGTCATCCCTGCTTTTGACGTTCAGAGCCCCAGTCACCGGAACTGCCTCACTAGAATGAGGGGGTCCAATCCTGCCTCACAGAGCCTGCATTGTGGATGCAACAGGAATATGAGGCACAGGAGGGTGCCAGGGGCTTCAGAGCAGGGCAGACAAGTGGGCCTCACAGAGCCGCCTGTAGGCAGGACCTTCCCTCCTAACTGCTGGTCAGGTGATGGAGGGTGAAGGTGGTTTTCTCAAATGGACTCAGTGATCTGGAAGCCCGTGCTAACCAGCTATCCATTCCTGTGTGCCTTGGGCTTTCTATGGGCCAGGGATTGTCTCTGAACAAGGAGACCCACCACTATTCTTATTTCAACCTTCCCAGGATGGCTGATAATGTCATCTCATGGACCATCCGCAACTGGTGCTGATCCCGATTCCCTGTGTCACAGATGAACTCGAGGCTCCTCCTGATTCTGGCTGGAGAAAGGAGAGAGAGCCAGATGCACAATGGCGGCCAGTCTAAAGTTGAACAATAGGTGGACCTCACAGTGTTCATGGGATCCTAAAAGCCACAATCTGCAAACTTCCAAGTGATAAATACCAAATATGGGGCATTTCACACAACTCTGCAGAGAGACGTTAGACATTAAAAATCCCCTGCAGGCCCTCCTGATGTGAACTTTCCAGAAGATGAACCCCTGGGCTGGTGAGAGACAGGAAGGCGGGTACTCAGGTTCCATTTCGATGAAACCATGCCAAGTTCACTCTTGGCACAGAGAGAGGAATCACTGGAAAAAAATGGGGGTTGATGACATTTTGTTGTTGGGGTGACAACCCTGGCAGTGTTCACATTCATGCTGATGGGGCATTCCTTGTGCTTTGCGCAACCTGCTTGTATTTTTGTTTACCTGCTTTCGCTTTTTTTTTTTTTAAAGCATTTTAAGGCCAGGCGTGGTGGCGCACGCCTTTAATCCCAGCACTTGGGAGGCAGAGGTAGGAGGATCACCATGAGTTCAAGGTCACCCTGAGACTACAGAGTGAATTCCAGGTCAGCCTGGACTAGAGTGAGACCCTACCTTGAAAAAAAAAAAAGCATTTTATTGATTTATTTGTAAGCAAAGGGAGAGAGAAAGGAAAAGAGAGAGAGGGAGAGAGAGAGCGAGAGAAGAGGTACAGCAATGCCTTTTGCTATTACAACAAAACTCCAGACACATGTGACATTTTGCACATCTGCCTTTATGTGAGTACTGGGGAATCCAACCCCAGGCCATCAGGCTTTGCAAGCAGCACCTTTAACCACTGAGCCATCTCCCAGCCCTGCCTTTTTCTGGTTTGTTTTTGAGCTAGGGTCTTGTTCTAAGTGGCTCAGGCTGACATTGAACTCATATTCTTCCTGCCTCAACCTCCCAACAGGGAGGCACCTTTGTACCTTTGTTCAAGGTGTCTGACTGTGTAGTCCCTTGTTTCTTGGTGACCTCGCCACCATCGCCTCCACCACCACCATCAACTTCGCCATCATTGTCACTGGGAATCATAAACGGCTCAATGCCATTGAATAGCAGAGACACATCAGCAGGGAGGAGGAGCTTGATTATAGCTTCCTGTCTCTTTGGCTGGTCTTCCCACACCTAAAGGTGACCGCGAGCATAGAATTTAATGCACCAGCTGTAGTGTCACCTCTGTCCCCTGGTTTTACCCAGAGCCTGACCTCACAAGCCAATTACGGCCATTTGCATTGTGCTCGCTGGCTTCCAGCACCCACCCCGTGCCTGCTTCCAGCCCAGGGTGGATTCTCATGAACTCTGCGCTTTATTACCAGCTGGTTCCGATTAGAGTCGAGCCAGTAAAGTGAGGGGGTAACACAGGCGCAGGCGTGTTCCGAACATAGCACTTTTCCATGTGTTTTGATTTACAGGGTGACCCATAAAAATCAGCCCTTCCACAAGGTGGATCCCACACCTCACATATTTCGTTTGTTTTCTAAATACAGATTTTTAAGGGATTTCAAGAGAGCAGGAGGATTTCAGCATCCTAAGTGTGTGTGCACAAGTTAGCACCAGTCTGAGCTTGTGTGGGGTGTATGAGGCCATTTGAGTGTGAATGTGTGAGTGGTATGGGGTGTGGGTGCGAGGTAAGTGCATTTCTTTTCTTTCTTTTTTTTTTGGGGGGGGGTTGAGGTAGGGTCTCGCTCTAGCCCAGGCTGACTTGGAATTCACTCTGTAGTCTCAGGGTGGCCTCAAACTCATGGTGATCCTCCTACCTCTGCCTCCCGAGTGCTGGGATTAAAGACGTGCGCCACCACGCCTGGCTCAGTATATGTGTTTGTGTGTGAGAGGTGGGCTGGGTGGTGGTGGGGGGCTGCTTCTCTCTGCCAGGATATCCCTGGTTGATGTCAGAATGTCTAACATTTCCGTCTGCATGCTCTTGTTGGTGCCGTGATCAGCAGCCCCAGGAGCATAAGAAGAAACAGATGACCACAGGTCCCTGATTCTACCAACTGTGTGTGCCACCCCGTGAACACGTACTCCCCGCAACTCAGTGTGCCCCTGTGCCTGGTGGGCTTGTGGGCTCTTGATGCAGCAAAGTCCTGTTGAATTTCAAGGAAAGGGTCCCACGAAGTCCTGCCTGTGGCCAGGGAGAAATTTCTAGGGTTCCACATGGCCTGAAAAGCAATGTCCTAAATACAAGGAAGCGGTGTGGGAGAAGTAGCATGAAGGTGCTCTGGGTAACAAATGATCTAAATTCAGGCTGGAGAGATGGCTCAGTGGTTAAGGCTCTTGCCTACAAAGCCTAAGGACCCAGGTTCAATTCCCCAGTATCCATGTAAAGCACAAAGTGATGCATGCATTTGGAGTTTATTTGCAGAGGCTAGAGGCCCTGGTGTACCCATTCTCTCTCTCTCTCTCTCTCTCTCTCTCTCTCTCTCTCTCTCTCTTTCTCTCTCTCTCTCTCTCTGTTTCACTCTTTTCGCAAATAAATAAATAAATACATAAATAAATAAGTAAATGAAATATAGGGAAAATAATCCAAATTCCATCTAGAACAGGAAGCCAGGCGACTGAAGCAATAGTCTGGAACCTTGCCAGGCTCCAACGGCCCCCGTGTCCTGCACCCCAGTGCTGTGGCTCGTGTTCATGGGCAAAGTATGCCTGGATGCATTGTGGGAAAGAGTGGGAAGGACTGGGGACTTCTGGAAAGATGGTCTAAGTCTGGTATTGTGGAGTCTGCTCAGAAAGAGAGAAAAGCTGGTTTGGGGTGAGAACTTGGAATTAAATTAAATGTGAGAGTTTGGAGGTCATCAGCCTAGCCTCCCACAAAGCAACAGGCAGGGTGCCTTTAAGAGCACAAGCATTTTATGCTACGATGTATCATTCATCCATCCATTCATTCATTAATTCATTCATTCAGTGATGTTTTCTTGGTGGATTGTGTTGGTCTCTCTCAGGAGCTCAGATATAGAAAATTCCGTTCACAGGCAGGACAAGTCTTTAAAACTCGACAAAGCAGCTGCATGGAGTGACGGGAAAAAGCACCTCTTAAAACTCCACAGTTAGGCAAAACTTGAAAGAAAGGAAGGAGACACTTCCCATCCTACCTTTAAAAAATATTTCTATTTTATTTAAGAGAGAGAGAGAGAGAGAGAGAGAGAGAGAGAGAGAGAGAGAAAGAATGGGGCTTCCTGCCATCACAAATAAACTCTAGCTACAGGTGCCACTTTGTGCATCTGGCTTTACGTGAGTACTGAGGAATCGAACCTAGGCTATACAAGCAAGCACCTTTAACCACTAAGCCATGTCCCCAGTCCTCCCCTCCTACTGTGACCCTGGGAAAGAGACAGGAAGGTCATGCCCATGAGGAGGTGAGTCAGGAGTTCCTGTGGTTGGACCCCAGTGAGATGAAAATCTATGTTGGTTTCTCAAACTGGGGTGCGGACCAGAAATCCCAAGGCCCAGGCTGTACCCAGGAAAGCAGGATGTCAGGGAGGCCTGGGTTTGTAAAATAGCTCCCGGTGGTGACATATGCCACCCAAGTAGAGCAGAATGGTACTCAGCAGAGCACAGATGACGTATTTAAGAACGGGGGAGTGAGACATGATGTGTCTCATTGGAGACATGGGCATGGTGGGATACTGGGAAGAGGCTCCAATTCTGAGGCCACAGATGGAACCAGGGGCAGGGGAATGTTTTCACAGGTTCAAACAGAGAAAGAAATCCATCACCAGGACCACACACAACAACAAACAGGCAGGGGAAAGAGAGAGATTTTCTTCCCCTTTATATAGCCATAGGGCAGGGTCTTGCAACCCTATCTCAGATATGTTGACTCCCGGAGTCTCTGGAATTTCCTTCCTGCACTGCCCTCCCAGGAAGGGTTGTCTGTTGTTAGCTCCCCTGAGCTTCCTTAAATCCTGTCCTCTATTGAGAGGACTGCCTTCCTGCGAATAGCATCAGAGGCCCACCCATGATTATTAACAGGTCAAGTTGGCAACAAAACTTAACCATCACAGAGAGTGAGGGCAATGGTGATAGTGATGATGGTGGTGATGGTGGTGACAGTGGTGATGATGGTGATGGTGGTGATGATGGTGGTGGTGGTGGTGATGATGATGGTGGTGGTGGTGATGGTGGTG
>PVHP010039388.1:0-16804 GCA_004024765.1 Zapus hudsonius | reverse complement strand
TCTCTCTCTCTCTCTCTCTCTCTCTCTCTCTCTCTCTCTCTCTCTCTCTCTCTCTCTCTCTCTCTCTCTGCTTGAAAATGAATAAATAAAATATTTAAAAAAATAAAAAAAGATATTCAAGGAAATATCTCTATTGTTATAAGACTGATACAGGTTGCTGATAATTAATATTTGTAAGCAACACTTCCCTTCCCCCTCCTCCTACTCCGAGTTCTTGTCATCTAATGTCAAAGAATTGTACACAGGGACAGAATTAAACTTTAATTACACATTTATTCTAATTTAGTAGATAAGGAAAAGGAGAGTTGGATGGGGAAATTTTCTAGTCATCATGTGGGAAGTTACAGAGTACTCCTGCCACCAGTGTGGGGAAAACACGTGTCAGAGAATTCACAGAGCTTATATTATTTAGTTAGATAAACAGCCCAGGAAAAGATAACAGAATGCTCCCTTTATGAGAAAGAGAGGTTCATGAGAGAAAAGGTTTGGAGCCTGCCCCCCTACCCCAGCCATCGGCTGGGGTAGGGGAACCGGCCTTACCTCACTGAGGCCTGGGTCAGCAGTCCTACTCCATTGCCATGTGGGGGAAAAGGGCCTACTTCCTCTAGGGAAGCTAGTTTTAATTCCTCCCCAGTTGAGTTAAAGGGACAGCTGATTGGTTTATATTTGACCAATCAGTTTTAGCACCTAGGTTGTAGCTCTAACTAAACACCTTCCATTCAAAGGGAGGGGCTGGAAGGAGAGGGGTGGTCCCTACAGACATCTCACCGTCACAAGCCCTACAGTGAGGATTCTTGGAACTGTGGGTGTCATCTTCTCAGTGTTCATTATTCTTGGTTTGTTTCACTCAGACTCATTAAATATTCAGTGAGATTAAGGATTCTATGTTTACTGTTATAACATTTACAAAGCAAATCTCTCAAATTAACTTTGCAAATAACTGAAAAAACAATCCTCTTTTGCTATCATCCCTGTAGCTATGAAATAAAGGACTCCCCAACTCTAGAGAGCAAAAGAAGAGGACAGAATAATTTGTTTTTCCATATTTTCACTCAAAATTGTAGCCATAAATGGCAAATTAAGAAAAAAAAAACATGCTATTAGTCATTGTTATGAAGGTGAGTTAATTTTGATGAAAGTCACAGATAGAATCTATTAACTGCATTTTCAATGTTTGGACACCTCATTCTCTCATCAACTGCTGTCCCAGCAGCACAGAGTTGAATGTTGGATGATGCAGTTGTTTCAGTTCTCATTAAAATTTTGGACACAAGCCATGGAACTAAATTCAACAAGCTAAAGTCTGGGAATTAGCATTAGCTCTTTAAACAAAGCCTGTTTCCTGGACAATAGAGCTTTGAGTTCAGTTTGCTCTCCTAGCTGAGGAAGGATCACTGGGAGTTCACTAGGGAAGAAGTTAATTGAGCTCTCCATTGTTCTTTTCTCACCTTTCCCATCCCCAGGGCATTAAGCACTTTGACAGACTTCCAATTCTATTGTCCTTCATTTGGTGAAATTCTATTAGAATTTAGAAAACAGCACCAAAGATCTCATTAGAAGTCAATTCTAATAAGAAAATATTATGATATGATAAATTGATCATTAATTCCTGTCTGCTAGTAGCTTGTAATCATAGTCATACCAGATTAAGAAAGATCTTGACAATGGGTCTTGAATGAGACCTTTATCTGATTCCCTATCTTTCTTAAGACTCATTTCCCAGGGCAAAGGAAAATGGTAAGGCTTTGTATGAGGGTAAGCCCTGAATATAGGGCAAGGATTTAATTTGTGCCTACTCCAGATAATGTCTCTGTCAAGATTATGAATGACTATGGCACTTTAAGAAAAAAAATGCAACTCTCAGAAATCCTGGCCTTTGCAATTGGAGTGACTTTTCTAATATCTTTTAAAAGAAAGTAAAATATGGACCTCTATCACTTACTATAGAAGTATATTGAACTCAGCCTTCACCATTTGGGGACATTTGTGCATCCTGGATTGAACTATGTTGGTGCTATTCTATTACAGTGAGGTAGAAAAATTGTCATGCTTCAAGAGAGGAGAAAAATTGGGTTCTAATCCCAGACTGACCATTTACTAGCTTCAAGGTCTTGAATGAGGATCTCAATTTTCTAAGCCTCAGTTCTCTCTTATATTAAAAAGCCCCAAGCAGGCTATTTGATATAATAGGTGTGCAGGTGCTTCTAAACTCCTTTGTCTCTTTGAAAATGTAAATACGGTCATCAAGGGGAACATTTTATTGCTATCATCATAAGAGACGGCCATTAAAACAAGGGGAGATGATAACCTTTCCTAGAATCATCCATTGAAATGGCTGTTGATATGCATCAGGTAATAAATAGCTTTTTTTGATCTCATGGCAGTCAGACTGGAAGGTAACTGAGACATATTTGGTCCAATCTAATCATACTATAGACCAGAAGATGCAGCTCAAAATGGATTTGTAATGGGGAAATTTGGCACAGCCATATCTGGGATTTTACTGCTACATTTTCCCCCTGAGTTCGTTTCCTCTAATGCAAAAGAATTATACACAGGGATAGAAATATATTCTTATCACATGTTCATTCTAGATTAAGGCTAGTTAAGGGGAGGGGGAATTGGATAGGAAAGCCACCCAGTCACCATGTGGTCTGTGAGGTTCATAAAAATCATCATTAAAGTGTACAGAATCACCCCAAAAAGTGGAGACAAAAGGAAATAGCATACATTTTAAAGAGAAAATTCCCTTCCTCCCCCTCTCTGATCCCAGTACCAAGATCAGAAAGGAGGAGGGGCACAACTCACCAGCCTGGTATTGCCCATTTCCAGCCCAGCAGTCCAGACTGGAAGAAGCAGCTAGCCCCCAGTTCAAGTCAGGACTTTTAAAGATTTCTTTGCTGGGAGGAGTGGCAAGGCTCTGGCCTGGGAGTGTCATTGATAGCCAGGTCACTGTCTGAGGCCATGCCCTCTCCACCTTTGGGAGGGGTCTTCTGTTGTTCTGGTTTGTTCTTGTTTTCTGGGCTTCTGCCGGCCAGCGCCAGCTGCCCATCTATGTGGCAGCGCCGTGTGAGGTTCACTCAGAGGCTCAACTGCTGAGAGCTGCTTCGGAGGAGGAGGCTGCTGGTGGGGCGGCAGCAGCTGGTACACAGCCCCGGGCAGGGAAGGAGCAGGTGACCTCTGGATCGTGGTGAGCCAGTGGGCCTGAGTACCCACAGGAGTGTTGTAGAGAACACCCTCTGGAGAGCCCTGCTTGTGGGCAGCTCTCTGTATTACAGCTCTGGGAGTATGGCAGAGGATACTCCCTTGGGGGGCACCGCTGTGGATGGCTTTCCATGTTTTAGTGTTCAGCTCATTTCTCTGGAGAGTGACAGACAAAGTTGTCCAGGAGAATGTGGTGGGAAGCTCTCTCATTTATTGTATCAATACAGTTGGTTATATAGAGAAAAAAGGAGAGGCAAGGGCAGAAACGGACAAAAGGGATTGGTAGTGGTCAGCGACCTGTGAATGCCTCTTTGCATAAGTTGACTGGTGGGAAGTATATGATTCTGGACATGAGTCTGGTGGTGGCAGCTTATGGAGAGACTGTCACCTATTGTTAGCCCTGCTGGGGTGAGAATGCAGGGTTCATTGTGGCTTGCTTAGGGAGCCAGGAGTTTATGGTTAAGCATGGGGGTGGCGAAGCTCCTACCAGAATCTCAGTGGAGACAACCCGGGGCTTCAGCCTGTGTACTTCCCTTAACCCCATATCCTCCAGGGCCCTTTTAGCAGTACCCCACAGTCTTCCTCCTAATCCCTCTCATTTCCCCCTCTCATGAGAACACCCCAACTGCTGTTGGGGAATTGGGATGCTGGAAGTCTGCCTTAGCTTTTTCCTGCTGAAGATAGGCATGAAGTCAAGGCGGTTGGGGTATCTCTCAGAGAGGGGATTCCCTTTTCTTGGCTTTAAAGACAGGGACCTGCCAGTCACATCCAAAAATTAATGTAACTAGCATTGTGATGTAGGAAGTGGAGGCAATCCCTCCAGAAGCTGGGATTGTTCCATTCTGATCTGGTGCTCCAACAGTCCAGTGTAGATGGTGCTGGATTGTTTTATAATCAACTGTCTGTTGACAGCCTATAAATGAGTAGAAAGAAAATTAAAGCAGCAGTTCAGTAAACATGGTCCAAAGACTGGTAAAATAATTACAAGGACTATGATGGGTATAATCTTCTTCCACCATGAGAAACTTGAGATCCATTCCTGGAACTGTTCTCTGAATGGCAACGTAGCATCTGACATGGTCTGAATCTGTTTATGCAAGTCTTGTAGGGCAGAGGAAACATTAGCAGAGTTATCAGGTATGTATACACAGCATTCAACTTTAATAATAGCACATGTGCCACTTGTGCAGCCAGATGCCCCCAGTCCACCTGTGTTTTAAAATAGGCAGGTTAGCTGAACGTTCTAAGGTTTTTACCTAATGTCCCAGCATCCAGGGGAATCTCAGAGTACATCTTCCAATCCGTCCTGGGGGTAACAAGGGCCAGAGATTTGTACCACAAAACCATTGGGTGCCATTAGGAGTGGCCCAGAGTACATTCAGTCTCAGGTCCCATTCTCTGGCAAACCATTCTGATGGTTGCAAAGTTACGACATTTTGGTACAAGTCTGTGGAAATCCATTCCAAATAATGGACATTGCTAGGGGATTGTGAGTGAGAATGCTGTAGCTGTTCCCAGCATAAGGGGGCCCCTTTTGGCTTAAGCACCCCTTTGTTGGGATCATTTACACATATGTGTCCTAAATAACCATCCTGGTAGTGATGATAATTTTCCCTTATGGAGGTAGAGCTATCAGAGAGGGGACCAACATACCTCTTTATAGCTTTGTCAGTCCCCTTCCTCTTTTGAGAAATTTTTTCTGTGTCCTGGTTCATTTCTGGTGGAATTGATAGGTCAATAGGAGACATTCCAGCTTGTCACCTGGGTTAGGTTAGGAAAACTTACCTTTTCTTGGTTAATATATGTTTGTAATTGGTTCCAGTCATCTCCTTGGAAATGAGATACCTACCATGGCAATCCAGATGTGCTAGAGGTGGACAAGAGCCCTCAGATCCAGCAGCTAGTCTAATTATTATTCTGAGCATATTCTTGGGTCTAGGCAAGGAATAGGTTTCTATCCTGGATATATACTGGCAGAATGAAACCAACAACCCTGAATAAGGATAGAAAGTGAGCCATGCCTCGTGACAAGAGAAGAGCAATTTGTTGAGTCCTCTTGTGAAGTATTTTCTGTCCCTGACTCTACTTGTTCCCCAAGTGTTTAAGATCAAGCAGGCAGCCAAATATATTAAAAGTGTAATTTGGAAAGTCACTGATAGCTCTCCAAGGAGGATTTTTGCGACTTGAGCTCTAGCACTGGTGGTGTTCAGTTAGGATGAGTCCTGGTCATGTGCTGACATTAGCTTTTCCCCCTCATTGGGAGGCTGGGAGGATGGCCCATCCCAAGTAGACTCTCCTGTATTTGACTGTACACTGATTTGTTTCTGGTTCTCCTTGTCTTTCTTGTTCAGAAAGACAGGTAACACTCAGAGATGCAGTGCAAAACACCTCAGTATGGCCCTTTCACCTCTGGTGGCCTTGCAACATGGGGGAAGAGGCTAAAATATTAGCCTATTTGCCCCATGATGCCAATTGTCTTTGGCCATTATATTGATAGTTAAGACACTTAGGAAACAAGTCACATCAGTTATCTCATTCTGGAGTTGGATGGCATCTGAAAAGCAGCTTGAGATCTTCAACTGCTTCACAGGTGTAGCGGTTAGTCTCTGGATCTGGCTCCTGTGGGATCCCATGGGAGGCATGCCACCTTTTGACCCTGGTGGTCATCAGAACAGGAACAATCAGGCAAGATACCATCCATGTTTAAAAACATATCAATTACCCAGAAGAGTTTGGAAACTCAAATTTTAGAGGCTGAAATAATTTTTCCTTAGATGTGGATCATTGTCTGAACTTGAGGCTGTACCTTGGAATAGGGAATATATCTTAAAGAGTTAGTTTATTTAGAGGCAATTGACTTGAAGTATCCATATAAGACAACTGTTTAAATAAAATCCTAGATAGAGACTGTGATTACCCACAATAAAGCAGAGTCTGGACACTGTTGAATTAGAATAGCTGAGTTCTAATATAACCCTTGGTGAATCTGTTTTTGAAAGAGAAAGCATGTGACAACCAATGTTGTTAGTTTAACTTTAGGCATTAATTAACCTGATGTACAATAGAGATCCTTAAAAACATTAGAAAAGTTTGTGTTTTATCCATGATCGAAATTTTATAAAAATTTAACTAAGTTATCTCAACACTTTTTCTTAACAGGAGGATAGAAACCACAATGGCTGAAATTAAATCTTTAAGTTTCATAAGTCTGATGATGACCATTTGATAGCATTAGCATGAACAAATAAAAACCATTTTTAAACCCTACAATGTTTTTAGATGTGAGAATCTTATTTTAGAAAATTAACATTAGTAAGTAACTCTAGTCTTAGAAATTCAATTTTTTTCAATAATTAACACATTGACAAAGAAATACAGTTAGCTTGGACAAGTACCCTAAGAGTCCTTTTGGTATATTTTTTAACCCATGAACAATTTAGTATTTGTGAGCTGTTGATGAGTAACCTTAACCATAATAGTTAAACCTTAGCATCTAGAATAGGGTCTTAGAAGGGCCTGGCAAATTTTCCCTTTTGGGACAGTTTCTGTAAATGTGTCCTCCTCTATACACCAAGGAAGTGTATAATCCCTGGCAATGTCCCCTTTCCTGAAAGGGGGCCTTCCTTAAGCAACCTTTTATGTTGATGCTGTTTACCCCCCTTTTTTTTATCTCCCTTGTCTTGTTTTTTTATTTTGATTCCCTTTTGTTCCCTTCGGCTTCCAATTGTAATAACACCAGTTGGATCTCAGAGCTGCTGTTTTAAGCTCTTGGTTGGTTTAGCCACCAATTTTTGTTAGTTAGCGTGTTTTTCTAATGGTTTCCTTGAGTCTTTGAAGGGCGGCAATGAGCAGTTTGTTATAAAATTGTCCTGTGTTAAGTGGAGACCTTGGGGCTGTATTCGAAGCTGAATGTTCTACCTGATACAGCATGGAGAAAAGAGGAACAGAGGAGTCTTAAATCAGAATGTGCCTGATTCTGGTTCTTATCTCTGCTGTAAAGAGGGGCATCTTTTCAGAACCAGATTTGGGACTAGAGATTTGGGATGTCTTTTGTACAGGAGCATGAATCCCAAATTTCTAGTTTGTCCCAAATCTAAGAAGAAACATAGTGTGCTCTATGTGTTTTCTTGAAGTAAGGAGAGTCCCCTTTAGAAAGTCCATGCCACATTCTAAAAAGGGCCAGTCTCCAAGCTTGGCTTTTCCAGACCTCCCCAGCATTGGTATCATATCACGGCATATGAGAGCACCCGAGGCATTGATTAAACTTATAAGTATAGAGGCTATGCATACTCTTGTCTTAGTTCATCTTATCACTCAGCTGGGGGGTGGCTTGGGACATCATTCCCATTTCTCCCCTTGGTGGGAGTCTGGTACGTAGGTCCCCAATCTTCACATGTTTCAGAGTGGCCTTGGAACTATGGCTCTAATGCTTTCTTTCTTTAAAGGGAATCTGTAATTATTTTAAGTCTAGGGATGTAAGGCATGGTTAAATATCATGTGCTGAGATCAAGAATGTCACACCCAGTAAATCCTAATACTTACTACCATCTCTCATAAAAGGAAATTGAGCCCATTTCTTTCTTGCATCTTTCTCACCACCTTCCTTTATTACTTACTCATTACATTCTATAATCCTTTCAAGGTCCCTCTGCAATCCTTCCTATATTTCTCTCAATTATCTTTGAGAGAAATCCCTCTTTAATAATGTTCTTACTTAGTACCTTCTAAAATGCCATTTTTTTTATTTTCCTTCATTAAAGTTCCACTGAAATTCCTTCTTATTAAGCACATCACAACACATCTAGTATCTACAATTTCCTCTTATCCCCATTATATAGAGCCACTATTGAGACACAATTGAAAAGGGAAGTAGCCATAGAAGGGAGACAAAAATTAAAAATTGGTATCAGGTGGTTTCAATAACTCAATCATCTGATTTCCTTAAGAACAGCTCTATATTCTAAGCAAGCCTAATGATTGAACCTGTTTAAATCTCCTTTTTCTTTTTAACCCATGGGTTGATTAATCTAACTAGGACTAGAGTTAGGAGTCACTGAGCCAAAAACTATAACTGGAGTGATTGGGTCCAGTGGTAGCAGTGGTCAGTTTAGAGGATTTCACAAGCAAAGGAATAATTGTACTCTGTTTTATAAAAAGTTAGGCTAGAGAATTATTTAGTACTTAAAACTGACTTGTGGTGGTCACTCTTTTTTTAAAGCTTGCTATGAGCAGTCTTTTGACAAAACCCAAAATTAATTTTATTATTAAAAGATACCAAGCAAATACCTTTGGAAATTATACCTAGTATAGAAATTTATAATTGGAGCCTTTACCTAAATTTAGGCATTGATCCTTTTCTTTCTAAGAATTTCAAATGAGTATAACCATTGATAAGTAACTAACCATTTAACAGCCTGATCAACAAACTTATAAGTAAAAAACTTTTTAGGGGTATTCTCTCCCCTCTTTTTTATTTATAAGCAAGCAGAAAACATAGCATGTACCATAGTCAATGTCTCTAACCACTGAGCAATAGATGAGGAAAAAAAAACCTTATGTCTTTCTCTTTTGACTTAGTTTACCCATACAGTCATGGACTTTTTAGCACCATAAATAAGATATAAATCTCCTTGTGTTATTATTTCCATTACATTTGTCATTAACCAGAGGGCCAGTCTGGTTTATGAGGAAGTATTGTTAAATATGTCTGTTTTTGCATCTATCTCCAAAAGAGCTCTGTTTTGGAGACAGAATCAGGCTGAGCACATTGATATGTGTCTTTTCTATTGCTTAGTCCATGAGAGCTAGCACATGTAGCTGGCTTTTATAGAAAAATTTGCATCCAACAGTTATTTGTCTATAGAATTTAGTCTCTCATCCTTTATAGAATTTAGAGAATTTATACCAGATTGAATTAACTTTTATCTAATAATAGAAATCATATATTCTAATATTAGCAGAATTAGACATTTCTTTTTATGTAAGACCTCTATGAATGTATTACCCCAAAAAGAGGCAGAAATCCAAAATCATGCCAATAAAAAAGAAAAAATCAATTTCTAGAGCCACTGGTCTCTTTGAAACAAAAGGCTGTTAGCATTCCCCCCCCCCCGGGGGGAGGGGAAGCCCTCTAACCTGTTTAGATGCTCTCTGGCAAGCCCTTTGATTTAGGAGAAGGTGGAAAAAAAAAAACCTTTTTTTTTCCTTTTTTTTGTACCCCAAACTAGGAAAATTGTAACAAGAGTTATGAAGAGATCTTCCAGACTATTTTATTTTCTGGCCTTACACCCACCTAGGAGACCATGCTGCCCTCCTGCTTGTAGCTGTGGAGAATTAGGCCTTAGGGTCTGGGACCCTTTAGAAACTTGAGGTCACATATGGTGGCTGCCTGCAGTTTGTCTTGGCTGTAGGGGAGGGTCTTGCTGACCCTCAGCAGCCTGGGTAAAAACAAGAGGCAGCAGAGTAATAGCACATATGTTCTGTTCTCAATGCCTAAATAGTCAACACAGGACTGACTACCCAAGGAGAAGAGCTTAGGCAGCTCTGGAAGGCAGCACAGGAGTGACAGAAAAATGTGGTCCTGGACCATGGCTTCCTCACACAGAGATTCTCCTGGAGTGTCCTGAAAATACTAACAAAGAAATCTGGGGCCTTCTGGAGTACCAAGGCTACAGGAGTCACAGAGGCCAAGAGGCTAAAACTTTTAACATTTTTCCTTTCAGAATTACACCTGAATCTTGATGCACACACACACACACACACACACACACACACACACACACACACACACACACACACACACGCCCCAATGTCAACAGAACAAAAACACCCTGCACTGCTTTGTTCTACTCTACATTCTTTTCCTTCTCTCTCCACAGCAGCACAGAACCCAGAAAATATCTGGGCATTATTAATGTTGCTATATTCTTGCAGTCTCGCTAATACCTCAGCTTGGATCAGAGGGTGAATAGGGATTAGTCAATATGTGCAGAGGTAAGGCACACTGATGAACGCTGATTGGACTCTAATGCATACTTGGTGGTTTACATCCTTAGGAACTTGTCGCATTCTGCAAAGAAACATGATTGCTCCTGGGTGTTGGAGGAGAACTAGGAGGCAGTGCACTGATGAGGAATGAAGCAGTCCACCAACATACCTCCGAAATACTGGAAACAGGGTCCTCTGACTATTACTAATGAAATGGTGCAAAACAATTATGTAAATATGTAAAGCTGCCAGTTACTTCAAGGAGGCACATTTTAGTATCAGCTAAAACAAGTGAAATGGCTGCTTGCTTCTTCAGTATAATTAGTTCTTTCATGATTGTGCTGAAAGTCCATCTATTTTGATTAATTTTGCTGCTTACCTCATAGAAACAAAACTGCTAAGACTTCCAAGCACAACTACTGAGCTGACCAGATCCATAAAATTTGAATTCAACTTTTATCTGCAGCTGCTCTAAGTGGAAATATTCCTTTTCTTTCCTGCAAACAGGGCCTTCAGGGTGACACTGAATGTCACAGGTACAGGAATACTTCATCTAGATCTGGATGGGATAAAAATGGTAGAGTTCTTTACTGATTAAAAATATTTTATTACATAACCATCATACTCCTAGAACACAGTAGAGGATAAGCATTTATATAACATTCCCTCAGGCACTGTCATTATGAGTAGGGAAAAGACACCCAGAAAGTTCCATGTAAAGAGTGAGGGAAGCTCAGACTATGAATAAGCAGAGATTAATTGCCATTGCTTTGTGGATGATATTCTAATTGGGCACTTATTTTAAAGCAAATGTTTTCAAAAGCCTGTATTTATTTTATCTGTTATTTGGGAAGGCTTAAACACATCCTCACCTTAAAAAAAATATTTGCTTCCTAATCTCTGGGCCCTAGAAATGTTAGCTTATGTGGCAAAGGGGGCAGGAACAGTCTTTGAGGTATGATTTTAAGATTGTAAGATTGACCTGGGTAAAACCACCCCCCCCACACACACATATTGTAGTCAATTCAATGTACTGGTACACATTCTGGATCTGTCCATAGGTTAGGGTATGTGAAATGCACCATAGGCAGCCAGTTTTTCATTCTTTTTTTTCCCTTCTCCCTTGTGTATTGTTGCTGAGGGGGCGTCTTTGATCAACAGCTCAGTGTGAGAAGAAACCAATGACTAGGACAGAGAGATGCAGGCCTAAGCAATTATTCTTGAGGTTATATGTCCTCTCATTCTGTTGATTCTGTTTTTACTTTTTTTCTGATAACTTATGCTGCTGTGTCTTCATAAATTCTGAGGAATATATAGCCCTAATAAAAAATTCCAAAACTAAAAAGGAATCAGTCAAGTATAAGTCATTGAGAAAATTCTTATTCTAAGAGGTTGGCTTTTCATTCAACTTAAGAACTCCCACAGAAAACACAATTCAGAAATTTTTTGGAGATAAAATTAATATAATTCTAGAGTTATAGCTTACCTATTTAATTTGTCAAAAGAGACCAACAAATAATTGTCAAACCATCATTTAGTTTGCAGACCGTAGATGGGCATTCAGGTCACCTTGGAGGGAGTTCTCAACACCTTCATTTAATCCTTCCCTTGGATTGTGAGTGTGTTTAATAGACCTTCAGTGACACTGATGTCACTCATGGCTGGAGTGCAATTATTTATTTCCCGGCTTCTGAGAAGCTTATTTCTATGCTTCATGTTGCACAAAAGTTTCCAAAAGATTTTTGTTTCACTTCTGCCTTGATATACATTCACAATTTTCTAGGTAAGTATTTTATCCCTAGTTGTCTACCTAATCCTCTCTTCAGCTTATGGTTTAGCCTTTGGTTTTCAGTTGTGCTTTCTCTTATCATTCCAAGTTTCTCCTCTCTGACTTATCAGCACTACTGCTTTTATGATTAGTTACAAATTATTCCCAGCAAAACTGTGAGACACACAGTAAAAAACAAGTGACAATCTCTGAAGAGTTATTGGTGCTATTAATTCCTCAATGGCATTGACAGTGCAGTTGTCTCACTGAATAAAGGACACTGATAAATCAGGTTGACTTATATGGAAACTCAGTCGTCGAACTATTACACATGACTCCAGTCATAAAACTCTGATCCTGGCCTGAATCTGATATATGCTATTAAAGTTCAGACAATGAGAAATTCTAATAAAACAAAGGAGTGCAGTCTGACAGTTATTCAGTGCAACTGATGTAGTGGCTTGGTTTATCTACAGCTTGAACAAAAATTCTTTATTTAACTATGATGATTTTATGTCCTCATACTTAGGAGACATTGAAGCCAGAGAACTTAGTTGACAGCTACTGAATGTATGTGGTGATTTGGGGTTTGGATCTCTAGCTGTTATTGTCACCAGTAGAATAAGCAAATCCTATAAAGGCAGATGCCTCCATAGACACTCTTGTCTCACATATATTGTTCTAGGACAGAAAAAAAATATGGCCATCTCAAAAATAGCAATTTTCTTCCTATTTCTTTATTGGAAAGGAGCCATTTTAATTTCGTCTTCAATCTTAACTAGCATTCAGGTTAGTTTTAAACCAAAACCATGTGACAAGTAAGTGCCTAGCAAAAAGGCAAATCTTAATCTTCCTGGTGATTTTTAGGCTTAGTTGTTGATCTACATTGTATTCAGGACAACACGTACTAGATATCAATAAGACATCTACAATTTACAGCACAGGCTTCAGATCCACTTAGAAGTTCTGGGATATGTGATGGTCTACCCTCCAAAACTCTTTATGAATAAAGAAGAGACAATGTTTATTTTATATGATTGATGGGGAAATATCAGAACATACATGTGACACTTAAGATAATGGTTGTTTTATAAGTGTGCATGAGAACATACAAAAAATATCATTTACAATCTACCATAATCTTTATATCTTTATAACAAGCCACATGTATTTTCACAAATACACACAAAAAGAAAACACACATATGAGGAAAAATACATCCTACCTTATTCTCTTGTCTTGCTTATAGAAATAAATTTACAGGAATGCCCAAAATGGGAGTAAAAAGAGCAACTAAGCTTTGGCCAGAATTACACTCGCCACTCTAACATCTCAAGAAAGAAATGCTTAAAGATGAAGTAATCACAAAGAAAGCCCTGTCACCAACTAGAGAAGAGACATACAGTATTATGTAGAAAACTCCACTATAAACTACCATATACACATTCTTCTCAGATATACCAGAAACATTCTACAGGATAGACTTGATGCTGACACACAAATTAAGTCTCAACATATATTAAAGACTAATATGGAGTACCTCTCTATCTCTTGATCTCTACAATACAATGAATCTTGAAATGTGTAGTTGAAGGAAAGCTGGAAATTCAAAACTATAAAGAAATGAAGGAACACACCTTTGGACAACCAGTGAGTCAAGAAAGAAATCACAGGTGATAAGAAAATATTTAAAAAGAACAAAATATAAAACAACATACCAAAATATATGGGCTATGGTAAATGCAATGGACTGAAGGAAGTTTATATCTGCATGTACACTATTTAAACAGGAGAAAGATCTCAGACTCCTAACTATAGGTTGTAGACTTCAAGCTAACCTCAAAACCAGTTGAAGGGAGGAAATACGAGAGATTGAAAGACAGAAAATGAGACAGAATATAGAAACAATAGAGAACATCAACAAAGCCCAAATCCATTCTTCATGAGGCACACCTAGCTGAAGAAAACTTTTCTAAGACTAAAAAAAAAATTAACAAGTAGACTCAAATGACTAAAATCAGAAATAAAAATATGAGTAGATTCTGTTTAGTATTCAAGTAACTAGTATTGACCAACTGAATACGCCTCAGCCACCTGCCAAAAAGCAAATAATAACCAGAACAAAAAATTCTCTCTCTCTCCCAAGTTACATGCAGTGATTTGTCTTCTAAATCCTTCCATGAGACATCTGTTTTGTCAGTGCTGTGAGGATCGGTCTAATTGAAGCAATAGGTAATAATCTTGCACAGTAAAAATATCAAGAGGTCTCAGAGAACACGCCTGCCTCAAATACAATTTTCCCTCTGTGGTAGATTTGACCTTGTCCTTCTCTGCCCCCTTGAAACAGGGATGCATGGCTTTTTCTTGCTTAGACCATTAAAAACTGAATGAATAAATAATGTGGGTTTGTTTCTAAACATATGTGCTTGCTTCCCTATTCATTAGTGATTATTCATTCTCTGTATATTATGTCTTGATATCCTAAAGCCTTTTCAGATCTGAGAGATAACAGACTCTTCAAGCACCATGGGCTCAGCTGCATGCTTTCTATAAACTAACTAGCCAATCCCAAGAGACCCAAACCAAGAAAGCCATCATATATACCAAACAAGGCTAATTTGTTCTGCCTAAATCATCCTAGAAGTAGTTACCAAGGTACTGAGACCACACTATGGATAAGAACGTGCTGAAATTACTGAAGTAGACAACTTGACCACACTTTTGACCTTGGCCTGCTTTGCCTGGGCCGTGCCAACTCCAGGAAAGGCTTCCCTGTGCCTTCTGATCACTCTTGCACCTTTGCCTCTTAACAGGCCCTGGTATCCTGAATTTATGCCATACCTGCTTTCCTAGGATGGGTAGGAATAGTGGACATCATTCCCCATGTCTCCTCTGCGGCTACACCTGTCTGATCATTATATGAAAGAGTACAGGATGCATTATACAGTGTTTGCTTCCTGCCCCTACTATGGAAGCATGTTGAGAGTGGGCTTCTGCGGACCTGTTGGTAGAGGCTAAAAAGAAGGTAAATTTCTTTTGCAGGAAGTCAGTTTAGGGACACAGGGCAAAAAGAACATAGATACCCACCTGCCCTGGCAAGACTGGAAGGAAACTCCTGCCTGATTTAAGATGCTGATCAGGTTTTTCCTTCTTAACTTTTCATGGGTTCTTTCTGAGTTTTCACTCTACGGGCCCTCCTTCCTGGCCCACCAACCAATCAAGGTCCCCTATTATATTTGAAATTATCAATGAGACTCATCCTAATGAGATGCCTAACTGATATCTCTAAGGCTGTAAGAGAGTCTGGTTCAAGTCACCATGCATATTTTCCCCACTCAGGAACCCTCCCAGCATTTGGGGTGCTCTCTCAACTGTGGGGCTTCTGCAAACTTATTTCTACTCTCCTTAAATCTTTCATAACCTATCCTTCTTCATGTCTACATTTATTAATTCTTTGCTAATTGTAAGACATGAACTTGAAAGTCAATGGTTTGAGGAATTCTAAGCCTATTCAGAGCCTGTGACTCTGAGTCCATTCAGCAGACATCTTGTCAACCATAATACACTGACCTGCAGAGAGAGCAGGAACTAAACTTGGTTCTTTGCAAGTCACTGAGAATTTATTCCTCAGGCACATCAAAGCCTCCCACTGCTCAAGACTTGAAGCATGAGAACCATTTCAGCGTTGAGTTTTGAGGACTAAGAAGCCAGTCTTCCTGAAGTAATTAACTTTATAATGTATTATTAGTAACATAACAGTAGACTTATTCCAAAGAGTGGGATAAAAAAAAGAGAAAAGTGAAATAAATCAAATGGAAAGAAAAGAAAGTAAAATTATCAGGCTCCCAAGAGATTACAAAAAGAAGACTTGACCTATTGAACTAGTTTTTAAAGTTTCCCCAGAAGAAAAAAAAAAAACCCTTCCCATTGCAACTGGAGCAATATATTCTTCAATACTGGATTTTTGTTATTTTCTTTTACATTGAAGTTATAATTAATTCTAGGTTAATTTCCTATAATTTTCAAAAGTGAATGGTGTTTCTACTTTGAAAAAAAATCACTAACAACATTATCTGAAAGAAAAGATTACTCGTTTAGAGTGAAGTTAAGGATCATCCTATGCATTGCTGGTATCCACATATCAGAGTCAATATTTGTTAAAATTGTACAGAAGGAGATGAAGATCCTTCCTCCATACACTTGCTCCTAGTCTCTCCATCCCTTGCTCATGTCTATGAATGTCACTTCAAACACACAGTCGTGTTTATATTGTCAATTACTTTGCATTTTATTTTGATATTGCTTTACTATACTGTTTGCTTTACATTGTGAAACCAGATAAATTGCTATCATTACCTTAGGAAAAAGGCAAGATATATATGAATAGTATATTACTCCTATAATCTTGATTTAAATAGCAAATTGCTATAACTCACTTGCACAAAGTTGCAAATGTCACCCCTCTTAACAGCCCCATGTGATTAAGTACCCAGGAAAGGACCAAAGATGTTTTCTCATAAAACTATACTGTTCAAAAAATAATTTACTCACAGCTTCTATATTTTTCTTTAGATCTACCATTAAATTTTTACTTAAATTTGTTGTTTTCTATTCAATCATTCTCTGAAATACACAAAAACTGGTATTACAATATAACTATTTCAGCTTCCATGATCACATTTTTAATAATTTCAAAAGTTATTAAAATGAAAAATATAAAAGAACATATTAAGTAACTTGCAAAGAAGACATCAAAATGAACCATAACATCATCTGGAGATGGTCTCTAACTTTTGTTTCCCGTGTGTGTGTGTGTGTGTGTGTGTGTGTGTGTGTGTGTGTGTG
>PVHP010039387.1:0-16380 GCA_004024765.1 Zapus hudsonius | reverse complement strand
TCAGTGAATGTAGTTTTAAGAAAATTGACAACCCATATCTTTAATATTATGTATACATTTAGGCAAAACACAATACCTTTATCATATCTGGAAAATTTTTGCTACCTTGATAACTTTTGAATATCTTTGACAAATCAACCTTCATAGAATTTTTAAAACTGATTGAGGTAGACTGAAAGAAAATAATAAGTCTGTGGCACAGCTAAAATTAGAACATGTACATTAGACAGGTGCCCTTGAATAACCCAGAAGAAGGAATTTCTTATCCCAGTAAGCATATAAATTGACCAGAAACCAAATTAATCACAAATTGACCAGAAATCAAATCAATTGAATTCAGCCTGCAGAGCCTTCTCTTAAAGTCCCATGGAGTCTCAGCCATCTCTTGGGGAAAGGCCCCATGGCCATATCGGATTCCTTAGTCCATAGGCAACAAAGAGCAATAACCAAAAGAGAGGCAATACTCAAAAATCATAAAGGCAAAAATCAATTTCTCAAGTTGCTGTTCTCCTGCAAACAAAAGGCTGTACTCCCTGGGGTTAGCCCTGAGTGACCATTGTTATTCAGCCCCAGGGGGCCTGCACCTGGATTTCTGGATTTCTGACTGGCTGAAAGATATCACTTCTGTGGCATATTTTCTAAATATGAGAAAATAGCAGACATATAACCCAAACTGGAGACTTTCTTGTATCAAATCCATAAGTATCAGAGGCATTGCATGCACCATGAGGCTTAACTCACTTTTACATCTGTATAGACAGAGAAAAAGCCTTATAAATTAATTTAAATTATGTCTAAGTAAGCTTAAATAAACCTAAATATTTATACATGACCAATCGTTGCTAGGATACTATTAACGCAGGCCTTTTTGGCATTATTTGTGCCTTTCCTGGGGCTGTGGACTGAGTCTCAGACCTCCAAGCCCATCTCCTGACATAAGCACAGTGCTCTGAGCACTGGTTCCTGACTTTTACTGTTTCGTGGGTCTGTGGTCTGTGTCTCAGACCTCCAGGCCCGATCTTTTGCCATAAGCACAGCGCCCTGAGAGCTGGGTCCTGACTTGCCTGTTGCGTTACCCATTGGCCAAATGTGGGTCTCACTCACCTAGATTCCGATTGGCAACTCGATGAGCAGGGGGCTCCCCTGGAAACTCAGACGGACAAAACGGACAAGTATAGAACTGGGAGAAGCAGTGAGATTACCAGACTTCAAGTCCGTGTTCAGGCACCAGATGTTGGGTGCTTCTCCAGGTTACCACACAGGTCCATGGCCCCCTGCTAAGTGAGCCTGTCTCTCTGGCCAGCAGGAGACCTGGCTCCATCGAGGAAAGGTGAGCACGGCGGCTGGACAATCACACGCAGCCGGGAGAATTGTCCAAGCAGATCTCAAAACTTTATTTTCACAACCAACCTTATATACGATCTAGGGATGTGTTGCATTGCCTTATCTCTTACACAAAGGGGGCTCAGTAAACAGGAACACAGGTACAGAAACTCAGCCAGCAGGAGTAAAGCCTATTAGCACTTGTAAACAGGATTTAGGGCCTTCATCCATCCCCCCTGCCTCCTGGGGGGCACAGGTGTGCTAGGAACAAAGGCATGAGCTACCATGCTCTCATCCAGATGCATATTAAAACTTAGCTCTCAGATATACAGCCAGGCTGGGTCCTACACAGAGATGGTTCAACATTCTGAAATCGATAAATATAATTCACCACATTAACAAACTCAACAACAAAAACCACTTGGTCATCTCAATTGATGCTGAAAATGCTTTTGACAAAATTCAACACCACTTCCTGTTCAAAACCCTGGAAAGAATAGGCATAGATGGCCTATACCTCAACATGATAAAGTCAATATACAGATCTCCTAAAGCACAAATCATCCTCAATGGGGAACAACTCAAGGAGTTCCCCTTCAACTCAGGAACATGACAGGGATGTCCACTCTCACCACTGCTATTTAACATAGTGCTTTAAGTTCTAGCCCAAGCAATAAGACAAGAGAACAGCATAAAAGAGATACAAATCGGAGAGGAAGAAGTCAAACTATCCTTCTTTGCAGATGACATGATCTTATATATATATCAGATCCAAAGAACAGTATTAGTAATCTCCTGAAGGTGATCAATGCCTTCAGTAGAGTGGCAGGATACAAAATTAACACACAAAAATCAGTAGCCTTTCTATATACAGAAGAAAAACAGAGAAGGACGGAAGGAACGAGGGACCCACAGCCACAGACATTCAATCTACACAGGATAAGCCAGTGAGACAGAAACCAACGATTTTCGACACAAAGACCCCTAAACTCACGATCTTAAAGCAGCCTTAATACTCATCCCCCACGACTCAGGGAACTATGTGGAAGAGGGGGCAGAAAGATTGTAAGAGCCGTGGTGGGGGAGACTATCCACAGGCATGGCACCCTTCAGTATCAACACACTTGGGCCTGGAGGACCGGGCTGATTACTAGGCTATCCAGGGTCCCCTGCCACAAGGACTGATCCAGACGGCCCATGGAGTAGGATATCCAGCTGATTGCGGTTGGGTAGGGGGTCATTGGGGAATTGGGGATAACAACTCATTGTTTGCCCACTGAATAATGTAACTCATTATGGACAATAAATATATATTTAAGAAAAAAGGGAGATTTAATAGCACCAACATCTCAGGATTGCTGTTAAGTTTTAATTAAATTCATGAAAACTAAATAGTGTAGTAAATAATGAAGACTAAGTTATCACTTGTATTTCTCAATTCCTTAAAGAATAAACATTTTCAGGATATTTTAGATAATTAACCTGTATAGCCAACAAGCAATCAGAGCATGCCTGCCAGAAATTCATGATTCTAACATTTATTTCTAACAGAATGTATATAATTATGAAGTAGCATAGTCTAAATCCATGGTCATGTATTTATTAAAGCACAGTTACTGCTGCATATCATTTATTTTCTTAAAAGTATGAGGTCCTCAATATTTTCTGTTATGAACCTTCCAAGATAAGATTTTCAATTTCATAATGGGATCTAGAGTAGATAGGAATATTTGTTTTATTGAAGTATAAGAAGTAAACTCATGTGAACTAAAGTTTCTTGTTTCTGATTGGGAACAAGGAATATATGTTGCTATAGTTACCAGCAAAATTGCTATCATTTGAAAGAATGTGTATATGGCTAAAATTAGTTATGCTAAATAGCTGAAATGCATAAAAATGACCCCAGAAAGGAATGTGGAGTTTAAATATCATCAAGCATTAAAAATGACACCACAATCCAGATTCTTAATTTATTTAGGCCCAAAGTAGAGAATGTAGAGGGTGTGGTGTACTGTCTGTGAAATGAATCAAATTGTGTCTTTCTTTCAGCTAAAAGCAACCAAAATTATAACCACTATAAAATCCTATGTGAGCAGAAATTTAATTTCTTTATGGCCAAATGATTCCAAAAACAAACAAGTTGTGTTTATGATAATGTTAAGGCAATAAGAGCTGAGTTGAGACTTTCTGAAGTAAATTACTGATGGGACAGTCCAATTTGGAAGCCATTAGGTGACATTACTATGACTATGCAACTGTAAATGCTACGAAGAAATGGTCTCCAGTATTTTGATAGAATTGTGGAATTTTGCAATTCCTGTCCTACTGTTATTTCATTGAATACTTGGTACATACAGTTAGAATGACATAGTAGCTACATCTCAGATATCTGGGTCAATAAATCAAAACTTTTCCAATATTATACTTATGCTGATGAAATATATGAAGTTCTAGGATTGGTGCTTTAATGTGGAAAAAATAAAGTTGATTAGAGGGAAAATATTTGAGATGGTGTTTTAGTCAACATTTTCTGTTCCTGTGCAGAAAGAACCCAAGCAAAAGCGCCTTGTAGAGGAATGGGTTTATTTGGCTTATGGACTCAAGGGGAGACTCCATCCTGGCAGGGAAGATGATGGCATGAGCAGAGGGGTGGATATCACCTCTGCCACAGCACTGCAAACAGTGGCAGGAATGTGTGCCAAACACTGGCAAGGGGAAACTGGTTTATAACCCCTATAAGCCCTCCCCCAGCAACACAGCTCCAATGAGGTTCTAATACCTAAACTGCCATCAGCTGAGGATCTATTATTCAGAACACATTCATTTTTTTGTGGCGGACACCTGGATCAAACCATGATGGATGGGGATACCATAAGCATGAGACAATAATGTATTTCCCAAAATGATCAGATAAATCATGGATATTTGACCATAGTTCAGAGATATGACCAGTCTGGAAAAGAGTAGCTTGGGAGAATCAGCTACCTGTCTCCTATATATATTCTTTCCTGTTCAATTGACAATAGAACTTTTGAATTTTCTCTGTGCATAAGGACAAGTATCTCCCAACTTTTCCAGTGAGGCATGGACTGTGGCAAGGGTCCAACAGTGAGAATTAAGTGTTGTGTGAAGTTTCTGTGCCATGCCACTAAGAAAATACATGCTCTCTAGTTCCCTCTCTCCACTCAACTAAGTGACTTATAAGTATGATAGGAAGTAGCTACAACAGCATTGAAGAATTGAGAGAGCTCTTTTGTGTTGATTATACAAGTAACCTGTATTCCTGGGCATCATATAGCATACATAATCTCTGGAACATTTACCCTCAAACTGTAGTGAGTGTGTTTGTGTGTGTCCATGTGTACACAAGAGTGCAATCTGTAGTGTATGTATGTGTATGTGACCTTGAGATGCCCATGAGCTCACTAGTGGTGGGGTACATCAGTGTCCCACTTCATTGTTCTTCTGCCTGTTCTTGTGTAAGACATAGTCTCTTACTGATCCTGGAGCATGACAGTTTTTCAAGAAGTTCGGGTGATTGCGGTGTCTATGCTCACCTTACTGGTTGAGTTTGCCAGGTTTGGGTCCTGTAAATTCTACATCACATACTCTCATGCTTGCACAGGAAGCATACTTAAATGAAGAGCCATCTCTGTAGTCTTTAAAGATGTAAACCACTTTAATTAAAGAATTTAAATTGAGAAGAATCATCTATTTATAACTTCAGATTTTTGAAATGATATTAAGGGACATTTAGTTACAGAAGGTAAGCAATTGAGCTCTTTCTGGAATCTAATGATATATATGAAATGCAGAGGACAATAACATAATGAAATGTAGACAAGTTACAAATAGTAAGAAGGTAATACAGAAGCAGTAGCTTATCTAACATGAAATGGAGTAAGCGTGATGGAAAGAAATATGAGTCAAAAACAACTTCTGCCTGGGTCACATGTAATCACATGGTCTAAACAATATGAAGAAGGTTCTATTTTCCTAATAGAATATTGGCCAGTAGTGTACTTAACTAGCTTCCTGTAATGATAAGGAAGTTTCACTTCAAGCATCAACTTCCATTGAAGAACAGTGTTTGCCTCAGTTGTATGTTAAGAATAAGTGTATTTTGGGGGCGGGCTTAGGGGTGTTAAAGCCAGCTTTCCCTTTTCAGTGTTTAGCACACTCTCCTATTGCTATTGTCCACCTGAAGTTGACTAGGAGGTGATGTCTATCCTCCGCTCTTACCATCATTTTTCTGGCCATCACGGAGTTTCCCCTTGAGTCTTTAAGCCAAAATAAACTTATTCTTCCTACCAAACAAAAAGAATAATTCAAAGGTCACATCTGGATATAAAAGTGAGGAGTTAGTGGTGGTAGATATCTCATAGTATATATAGCAGCAGCATAATAATCAAGTAACAATTTCAGTTAATTATTCTGTGAGTTTAGAGGATGTAAATTCTAGAACAATCTTGTCACTGAATAGAGTTGAAAGGCAGTAGAGGAACATAAATTGATGTGATGAAGAAGATATTCACAACATCAACAGAATTTAAAGTAATGGTTGGAAGGAATGAAGGGATTCTGAACTTTTAATGCCCAACATTAACATATTTTTGACCTTTAATTTAATGCTTCAATATTGCATTATCTGAAGCTTGCCTGAAGTCTTTTTCATGAAAGAATAATTTCTGGATACAGGTTTTTGTGGACCAATTTAACTCACCCAACTTTTGGTTCATAAGGCAATATTAAGAGGTCAATATGTTATCGGTTGTAGTGACGAGCTCTCTGATGTTTCATAATATTTCAAATACTTTTAAAGTGGATATTTAAGATGCAAATTATTAGATCAATTCCAGAAAAGTCTACATATTCTTCTATATGAGTTAATGACTGTGTTCTCTCAAAATGTCCCCATGTGTATGTCTTACCATTTTTCTTATATTTTACTTCATCTAAATGAACATACACTATCAAAATAACAAAATAGGAAATCACTTAATTTTTAAAAGAAATGGTCTTTAAAATAAGAATGATAAATGGAATTAAGCCTGGAATCTTCAAATGTTAATAGTCATTCTCTTTGGAAGATGGAAAAACACATGTGTTTTTATTCCATCTATAATTTTACATTTTAAAAAACAGATTCCATAATATTCATTATTTTATAAAAGAAAAATAATAAACATATGTCATTGTAAAAGGAAAATAATCCTGAAATTCTAAAAGCATGTTTTTATTTTAATTAATCTACTTTTTGAGCAAGTTATCACTCTAGCCCAGGCTGTCCTGGAATTCACTCTGTAGCTCAGGCTGGTCTGGAACACATGGAAATCCTCCTACTTTAGCTTTCTGAGTGCTGGGATTAGAGGCATGAGCCACAACACTTGGATCTCTGGTAGACTTTTTTTTTAATATAAACTCTATAACCTGGCTATCTAGTCTCCTAATAAATTATAGGAAAGATTTCATATCTATTATTATTAAGTATCTCTCTGTCCTTGGGGAAATCTTGCTCCTGTATTATCCAATGTTTCTTGATGTAATTAAAGATCCTCTTTTCTTCTTATTCTTTCTTCTTTTCCCTTTTTCCTTGTTCTTCATGAATTCTCCTTCCCACATAGATAATCATTGGGAAATGATATTTCATCATAAAGATCATTAATTTGTGTGACATAGCATATAGATTTCTTTTTTTAAAAAAGAGCCAAGTTAGTACTGATAATTATATATTTAATTATTTCAAATGAGAGGTTTCTAAAACTACAAAGAAAAAAATGTATTTGGTTATTAATTGAAGCTTTCCAAATTCAGCATGGTGCCACATATGCGCAAGAAACATATGAGATGTAATATGTCCCTGTGGGAGGAAAGTGAATGAGAAATTTAAAGAAGATCTGGTAATTTTTGATAATTTGCCTGTAAAATGTATGGAGAGTTGGTACTGTTGACTATAGAAAAGGCAGACTTATTAAACCCTAAATTGGGCATAATGCAAATCATACTAATGGCCTAGCAAGGGAATAAAGATGGCTTTGTTTTTTAGGCTTCGACAGACAGAAGTGATGGTGGTGTTTCCATAGGCATTTAGTTATTACTTCATTGTGGTTAAGATCCTATAAATGTTTTTATGTGGGTATCATGAAATGATCCTTAGTACGATGGACTCTACATAGGGGTGGTGTTAGTGTTCCAGAAACAAGGATATGAAGACCTCATAACGATGTCAATAAGCTTCAACACATCATAAAATCCAGGCAGCATTTAAATTTAGGAAATTTATTGGTCAAATCACGGTTTGTAAAGATTGTTCTGACTGTTCTATGAACAATGGATTGGCAAAAAGGAACAAACCAAGCATGAAATGATTGGAACTAGAACTTAGGTATAGAGTAGTGAGAACTTAAAATAAAAAAAAGAGATGCAAGGGAAGGTATATGTGTGAAAATTATTTTAGCCATATGATCAATAGACCTTAGAGGTGTAGGAGAAAATAGTTAATATTTTCTCCCTCATTGTAATGTTTTGCTGATCACACTACATTAAAAGGAAGATTTATAGAAAAGCATACAAATTTATTTCTCAGTTTTTTACTGTTTTAAGAAGTTACAACATGAGGACTCAAGGAAGCATGTACAATTATACATGTTATATATAAGTTTGATGGAGTGGACAGTTGGGCAAGAGTATGACTAGAGGATGAAAGGGTGTAATTTCATGGTAATGAACTGGGAAACCATATGAATGCTGGTACTTTTAGATTTGTCTTGACATCTTTCTATATTTGGCTACTTTCCTCCAAGTATGGTGTAATATTGAAAGAGAATCCCATGACCTATTCACAGAGAAGGGAGACAAGAGAGCAGAAAGTGATCTTCAAAAGTTTAATGATTAGAATCAGAGAAGGGCAAGGTCAAAAAAGAGAGCGATTTCACTACTTCTTCTATTTTTCCTAAGGCTAATGTCTCATAATTCTGGGTAGCATGCCCTAAATGCACTATGAATGGGATGTGTAGGGGTAAGAGTAAAGGGATGGGCATAAGAAAGATTCTAAGACAGCTTGAATAACCTTCATTTATTTTTATAAGGAAATATAAAAACTATATTTGGAGACAGGTAAAATGTTTTGCTTAGCATATACAGATTTTGAAGCTGGCATTAAAATATATTAGCAGTAGCTGGCATAATTGACATAAAATTGGCAATATGTGTCCACATTAAACATATAGATTTTCCAAATAAAATTAAATGTTTGATTAAAAAATTAGGTGAATGAATATTAATTACCTAATTTCTAAGAGTGAATTCCCTCAGCTTTTCTAAGGAATGTCTGGTATATCATATGTATACAAATCATATATTATGCAAGATAGAGAAAAGTAGTTATAGGAGATGATACAGCAACAAATGCTATATCTTGAAGGCAAAAGAGTTTGATGATTTCTCATAAAGACAAGTGTTATATTCAGGAGAGAACTATCATTTTTGTGTCTTTGAAAAGCAACACACTTGAGGTACTGAAAATAATGAAGCTATAAAAATGAAGCAAAATCCAATGACCAGGTGATCACAACACAATCAGCAAGGAAAATGATTGAGGTGAAATGTACAAGCAGATCAATCCATATTTTTCTATATTCAGATTGGGCCCAATTCATTTAATTGTCTATTACCTTTCCACCTCAAATCACAGTACTGAATTCACTTACCAAAGGTCCTAGAAAACCTACTCAGAATTCCAACACTACTCTCTCTTATGGTGGATATCCCAAAAAATATTCCCATTTTCACCTATACCCACCAGCATAATATAGCATTATCAATCTTGGTCTTTTATGTGTCCAACTCTTCAACTTGGCCAATCATTTTATCATTAGAATATCTTCCTTCCTGGTCATACATAAAACATTCTAGTTTTCAGGTACTGGGAAAGATATGTTTTGGCCTAGATTACAAAATATATTCAAAATTCATTTATTCCAGATTTCAGCTATAAAATATATAGGATTTGGATTAACTGTAAATCTCAAATATATTAATTTCCTGTCTTTGTATTTTTAAATTAAATTTGTGTCAGAAATAATATTTCTTTTTTTTTCCTTCAATATATATTTATTGTCCATAATGAGTTACATTATTCAGTGGGCAAACAAAGAGTTTTTATCCCCAATTCCCCAGTGCCCCTCTCCCCATCCCCAATCAGCTGGATATCTTCCTCCATGGGCCATCTGGATCAGTCCTTGTGGCAGGGGACCCTGGATAGCCTAGTACTAAACCTGGTCCTCCTGTCCCAAGTGTGTTGATACTGAAGGGTGCCATGCTTCTGGATAGTCTCCCCCACCATGGCTCTTACAATCTTTCCGCCCCCTATTCCACATAGATCTCTGAGTAGTGGTGGATGAGTATTAAGGCTGCTTTAAGATTGTGAATTTTGGGGGGGTCTTTGTGTCGAAGATCGTTGGTTTCTGTCTCACTGGCTTATCCTTTGTTGATTGAATGTCTGTGGCTGTGGGTCCCTCATTCCTCCTGTCCTTCTCTGCGGGATTCCATATGGAACCTCCACATTATGACTGTGGTGGCTCCTCTCTTGCCAGAATCTCAGGTATCGGCCTATGGTCGGTTGTTAGGGTGAGATGGGCCCCAGCTCTCTCACTGCATCCTGAAAAATACAAGTACAATCTCCATCGGAGAGTGTGATCAGTATAGGTTAACAAATATACACATTTCTGGATTAACTAAATTCTCTTTTAAGTAGCCTAACCGTCAATCACTCCCAGAGTGTATCTTGTCTTAGGAGCCCAAGAGTATGGGATCCGGTAATTATCGCCCTGAATCCCAAGTTCCAGACAAGGGATCCCCCTCACTAAGTGGAAATTTGGCCGAATTTGAAAGCTGTTGATTGTCTCCCCCAGGCCCAGGCTCCTCCATTGCACAAGTGCTCCTTTCTTGGTTTGCTGCTCTCTCCCAGTAAGGGGTGTGGTCAGCCTACTCATAACCACCGATTGTGTTTCCTGTCAGTGGTCTCTGTTTACTCCAGCTGTTGTTGATCATTTTCCCCTGACAGCCTGTGCAGTGCCTTCTAGCACAACTCTAGCACAACACTAACTGCCTTCTGGGGGCTGGATACCATTCCGGACGTTGCAGGGTCTCTCGATGCTGGTCGAAGGCATTCTATGGTTTCTTCAGCAACAGGGTTTTGCCTCAGGCCTAGGAAGGGCACTCAAGAGCTTTGACAGAATTCAGTCATGTTCTTGGAATCTCATGAGTCACTTTGGTCAACAGCTCAGTGAGGAAAGGAACCAGTGGATGTAACCAGAGGTTGTCCGGCTGCTCTAATTATTCACAGGCTTAGACCCTCTCCCCTACCACTCAAGGCCCCTCTTGCCAGATGACACTCACTACTTACTCAATAGGTTACAATATGATCCTGAGGATTTTATGTTTTGAAACCTAAAATGGTTTATCCTCAAGTTTAAGCCATTCCCCTCCTCCCATCCCTTACCCACCATTCATAATCTCTCACTTCTTACTATTAGTCTGCATAAAGAACACGGTTATCCTGGTTAAGGACCACATATGAGGGAGAATATGTGGCGTTCCATTCTCTGTTCTTTTGGGTGTTCACTTAGTAAGATCTGCTTGAAGTCAGACCATTTTTTCCTAAATTTTGATATATCATTTTTCCTTTCAGCTGAGTAAAATACCACAGTTTCTCTGTCCATTCCTCCATGGATGGGCATTTGGGTTGATTCCAATACTTGGCTATTATGAATTGAGCTGCTATAAATATAGTTGTACAAATATTTCTGTGTCGAGATGTGACATCTTGTGGGTTGATGCCTAGTAGCGGGATAGCTGGGTCCATTGGTAGTTCTATGTCTATTGTGTTCAGGAGTCTCCACACTGCTTTCCATAGTGATTGAACGAGTTTGCAATCCCACCAGCAGTGAATGAGGGTTCCTCTTTCCCTGCATCCTCGGCAGGAAAGATTGTTGTTAGTTTTCTTTATTATTGCATTCTGACCAAGGTAAGGTGGTATCTCATTGTGGTTTTGATTTGCATTTCCCTGATGCTTAGGGATGCTGAGCACTTTCTCAGGTGAGAAAAGGCCATTTGTGTTTCCTCCTCTGTGAATTCTCTATTGAGATCAGTGCCCCATTTTGTGAGGGGGCAATTTGGGTTTTTGCTATTAATTTTTTTGAGTTTTCTGTAGGTTCTGGAAATCAGGCCTCTGTCTGTGTTGTAGCTGGCGAAAATCATCTCCCAATTTGAAGGGGGTCTATTGACTTTGAGAACAGCGTTTTTGTCTGTACAGAAGCTTTTGAGCCTGATCAGGTCCCATTGGTTAAGTGACTGTTGCACTTCCTGGGCTACTAGAGATTTGCTCAGGAAGTTGTTCCCAACTCTTATCTCACACTCAAAAGGGAAATAGAGGAGGATGTGATGAGATGGAAAGACATTCCATGCTCATGGTTAGGGAGAATCAATATAGTAAAAATGGCAATCCTGCCAAAAGCAATTTACAGATTCAACGCAATGCCAATAAAAATCCCAACCTCCTTCACAGACATTGAAAAAATAATCTCAAAATTTATCTGGAAGGGTAAGAGACCTTGAATAGCTAAAACTATTCTGAACAGGAAAAATTATGCAGGAGGTATCACCATACCTGACTTTAAAACATACTACAAAGCCATAGTAACTAAAACAGCATGGTATTGGCAGAAAAACAGACAGTCTGACCAGTGGAATAGACTCAAAGACCCAGCCTTTAATGTAAATATCTTCAGCTTCTTAGTCTTCGACAAGGGTGCCAACAATGTATGCTGGGCCAAAGATAGCCATCTTCAACAAATGGTGCTGGACAAACTGGATAAACACATGTAAAAAAATGAAAATAGACCCACTCCTCTCACCAATCGCACAGATCAAATCCAAATGGATCAAAGACCTCAATATGAAGCCTGTAACCCTGAACACCCTGGAAGAAAAAGTTGGAGGAACCTTACATGAGATAGGAGTTCATCATGACATTATCACAAAGTTTGCCATCTACTTTGTCAAGAATTGGACACAGAAAAGACCATTGAACTCCTCCTTCTGACTGGTCCCCTTCGTCCTCCAATGAGGAGACCTCCTTCTCCTTTTTATTTGGAGAGAGAGAGAGAGAGAGAGAGAGAGAGAGAGAGAGAGAGAGAGAGAGAGAGAGAGAGGGAGAGAGAAAATATAAGGGTGTGCCAGGTTTTTTAGCCACTGCAAATGAACTCCAGATACATGCACCACTTTGTGTATCTGGTTTTACATGGGTAGTCAGGAATTGAGCCTAGGTAATTAGACATTGCAGGAAAATTCCTTAATTGTGGACTCATCTCTCCAACCCAGATGTTTTCTTTTTAATTAAATATTCAGGAATGGTCAACTATAATAGTATATAATAGATGAAAATGTTTCTGCTTGGGTATATATACAAAAAGTATAAGGCTTTGACCAGGATCATATTGTAATGAAGAATATAATAGTGACTGGGCAGGGGTCCAGATGAGAAACTAATAATAATGGGTTGCTTGTGGAAAGTAAACACAGTATTATTTGAAGGGAATACATGTATAGAATTTACTGTCAGATCATGATGCATATATTATAGCATAATAAATTCCATGCTTTTTTCATATATTTTCAAAGTGAAGAATATATATGTATATATAGAGAGAGAAGGTATTATATTTTGTGGCAGAGCCACTATATGATAATTATTCTACTAAATAAATATACTTTCTTTGCTTTTCATTTTCAATGAACTGTATCATGTACACTATGTCCTAAGAATTAAAAAAAACTAGTGAAGTATCATTACTTTTAATTTCAGTGATTAGATTCAAGTGATATGACATATTGATAAAAAGTATACACCTGTATAGAATCAGGTATTATATATGAAAGGTGGTTTTACAAATAAACTCACTTTGTTTAAAGTGTCTAATATTTCTGCCATTATGTTTTTAACCAAAGTTTAATATTGATATTGCAGGGCTGGATAGATGGATCAGCGGGTAAGGCACTTGCCTCCAGTGCCTAAGGCCCCGAGTTCAATTCCCCAGGACCCACATAAGCCAGACCCACAAGGTGGTGGCCTTGGTGTGCTCTCTCTCTCTCTCTCTCTCTCTCTCTCTCTCTCTCTCTCTCTCTCTCTCTCTCTCTCTCTGCGTGAAAATGAATAAATAAAATATTTTTTAAATATTTATATTGCAGTCAATGTCAGTAAAAATGTTTTGATTTGAAAGCTTCATGATTAATCAAATGGACATAGAAAGAAAGTATTGCAACCCTCAACCATCACTAGGAAGACTTTGCAATACACATCCTAACCCGGTTTTCTCGTTCACTTCTTCTTGAATTGCCTGCAAATATTTGTTTCCATAATGATTCAATTAACCAATGCTAATTTACCAATATTTTTGACAATTTATAACTAATATAAAACAAAAATCTTATTCAGCAATGCTAAGACTAAGAAAATAAAGCTTTACCCATTTTTGAAGTCATTAAAAACTATAAAAACAATTAAATTATATGCTTAAAACTAAATTTATTTTGAAGTTTTGAGTAGTACTGCATATTCTTAAAGGGTAAGTATGATGCAGGGGCAAATGGAAAAGAATTGATTATTTGGAAATATAATGTTAGGATTATTGTCTTATACAAACAATAGCTTATTTCTCCCATGATTAAGGAAATTCTAGGATTCCATAAACAACTTATATACAGAAGATTCTGTGAAAGAAGATAGTGGAAACTGATTTAAATGATCAAATTTATTCCATTGATGAGAGTCAAATGGGGAGTTAGGAAATGGGCAGTGGGTTTTGTTTAAAGGCCATTCTGGGAAAGGCCTCATGTTTACAATGAATCTCCTCAAATTTAGACTCCTTATCTCATGTAGACATGATACATTGCTGCTCACATGTCATATTGTATTTTAATTGTATTAATATGATGTGAGCACTTTAAAATCCTGCAATGCATATGAAAACTTCCAAAATACCAAGTAAATTGGGGTAGATTAAAAGTAACACAAAAAATAGCTGTGGCAGATAGCTCTATGTTGCTTGAAAGAGCATCCAAACCTGAAAAAGTTTTTGGGAGGAAGCAATTTATTTCAAGCTTACAGATCCCTTTGCCAGTAACCCAGTTCTAACACAGTTCTCTGTTGTCTTTACTTCCCCTTTCAAAGTTCATACATCAACCCAATCTCTCTGAATTTAGCATTTTTGAACTCTCACCAGAATAGACATAAAATTTCGCTTACTGCTCCAGAAGGCATCTTCATTTGCAACCCCATGCTCTTTCCTCCAATATGAAAGTTCAAAAAGACAAAAATTCACATCATCAAATTCATCCTGCAATAACACTCCACTTCTCTGGTACCAAATTGTTGTAGTACACAACTTCACATTGCTGGGATGAACATCTAACCAAATAGATTTTATATCACAAATGGGATTTATTTCAGTTTACAGATCCAGGGAAAGATTCATCTAATGGTAGAAGAAGGTGCTCCCTTTCACAAATCCAAGCAGAGAGAAAAACGATCAGCAGCCAACACCTACCATAAAAAGCAAGAGGCACCAACCTGGGGTCATATTTCAAACTACCACAGTAGATATTACTGCCAAAAATTTGGAATATTTTGCCAGCTATACAACAATGAGATAAGACTTATAAAAGAGACTGAAAAATCATTTCTCTAACTGGCAAAATTGATTATCTACCACTCTTGAGGATACTTTCTGCTTGCATATGTTTCTAGAAATTAAATCTTTTTAAAAATATTTTATTCATTTTCAAGCAGAGAAATACAGAGAGAGAGAGAGAGAGAGAGAGAGAGAGAGAGAGAGAGAGAGAGAGAGAGAGAGAGAGAGAGAGAGAGAACACCAGGGCCACCATCTTGTGGATCTGGCATATGTGCATATGTGGCTACTGGGGAATTGAACCCATCTGTGGCCTTAGACACTGGAGGCAAGTGCCTTAACCAATGATCCATCTCTCCAGCTCCTAGAATTTAAATCTTTTACCAATTAAAAATTCCTCATTCTCTGTGCTATTAATTGGATGTATGTCTTCTGCTATAGAAGATAATGCAGGGGATTCCTGCCATTCCTTCATCGCTGGCAGCAAAGTAGCACAAGGCGATATGATTCACTTAGAGATACATCCTAGACTGAAGATTGAGAAAGCATTACAAGCAATCAGGAACAGCTTAGAAACTAGTCAAAGAAAAAGTAGCACAAAGTGCCAAACCAATGGCATTTTTGGTGAAAGTGGTAGTGTGGAGATGTAGCTAGGTTTTTTTTTCTGGCATTATTTTGAGTGTTTATTCTTCCCTGATTACTGTTCATTTTCTTAACTATTTTTTGTATTCCATCTTCCCATCCATGTTTTAGCTATTCAGTATGTTTCTAATGTATTGCTTATTTTATTTTAGCCAGCTTTTGTATCTGTTCATTCAACCAAGGACATTAACTTGGTGAGCAAGTGCAATTTTAGCTATGAGGATAGGGTAAATGTGAAAATCAAAGAATACTGGGTGCTATTCTTCTAGTGCTCAGTAACAATGAAAATCAGTGATGGCAGTCACCTGCTTGAGAATTCTGCTCAGAATAAGGATGACCATGTACACAATATATAGATGGAAATGGTTTTCCTCAAGCATGGATAAGAAATACAACCAGACATATATAGCTGTGATGGCTAATTTTTCTGGTCAACTTGACCTGTTTAGTAATCTTGGGTAGGTCTCTGAGGTTATTTACAGGAAGGCAGCCCTCTCAGTAGTGGGAAGGATGTAAGGAGGCTCAGGGTAGCTAGAAATGAACATCCCTTCCTGAGAGGGCAGTGCAGAAAGAAAATTCCAGACTCAGGGAATAAACAAGTATGGGAAAAGGGCTGTAAGACCCTGCCCTAAGGTTATATAAAGGAGAAAGGGGAAGGAAATTTCCTATTTGCTGGTGTGTGTGGTAGTGTGTGTGTGTGGTAGTGTGTGTGTGTGTGTGTGTGTGT
>PVHP010039386.1:0-10802 GCA_004024765.1 Zapus hudsonius | reverse complement strand
TTTTTTAAATTAACATACAAAGAGTTTTCATTGGGGTATTTTCAAATGAAGCTTTTTGCTGTTTTTTCTCTTCTTCCCTTTTTCTCTTCCCCTTCCCTCCCCCACCAGTTTGTCTCCTTTGTTTTCTCACTTTTTGGGGGGAGGGGGTTCAAGTAGGAAGTGTGTTCAGCCTACTCATGGTGGCAGACTGCGTTTCATGTCAGTGGTCTCTATTTACTCCAACTATCATTGATCTGCTTCCCCTGGCAGCTTATGCAGTGCCTTCCAGCACTGCACTAACTACCATCTGGGGGCTGGTTAACATTCTGGACCTCGCAGGGTCTCTCGGTGCTGAGAGATGGCTTTCTGTGGTTTCTTCAGCAACAGGATCTTGCCTCAGGCCTCAGGTGAGTATTCAAAGAGCTTTGACAGTATCCTATCGTGTTTTGGGACCTCATGGGTCACTTTGGTCTACCGTTCAGTCAGGGAAGGAGCCAGTGAATGGGGCCAGGAGTTGCCAGACTAATTAATTTTTCATGGGCTTAGACAAATCAAAATCATTTGTGATTTAGAAAGAGAGAGAGAGAGATTAAAACAAAAAAAAGAGGGGAGGAGAGGGGAGAGGGGAGGAGAGGCTTAGCAGGTGCTTCAACTTGCTGACTTCAGGACATCAGCACCCTGTGCATGAACGTGCTGACTCAGGATTTCCTGTCTGTGAGTCAACTGCTGAATACAGGACTTCAGGGCCTGTGCATCAACAGGCTAAATATAGGATCTCTGGCCTGTGTGTCTTCGTGTTCAATACAGGACTTTTGTCCTGTGCCTCAATGTGCTAAATACAGGTAGCCTGTGTGTCAAAGTACTGACATTAGGATCTGTTACTTCAGTGCAGAAAACACCAGAAATCTTTGCTCCTGTACCGGGGTAGATGAAGAAAGCAAAGATTACTTGTCACTGTACCTGTTATTGGCCAGCTCTCCAAAGACTGAACTTCAAGCAAATTCAAATTCTCCATCTTAAATATTAAGGGAAAAGAAACCAAAGTTATGCATAGTCAATGAGCTTGTAAGTTTGTCTAAGACAAAGATTGGGATTTCAAAAAATTCATTCTTAGAGCTTTGCTCATAGACGATTCCAAAGGGCTTCTGGATGGCAAGCTCACCTTCTTCTGCGATGTGAGTTTGGCATAAGATTCTGTCACTATTTCTGGCCAAAATAACCTAAACATGGTGAAGGTTCCCAAGTGCCAGTTGCCTGATGAGTTAGGAGCACTGTGGAAGGATTCCAGTTTCATAGACTGCTGCTTATATGTGGCTGTCCAAGATTCCAGGTTTGCAAGGCTATCTTAGTAGCTAGATCTCTGGTTTTTCCTGCCATGTTTGCAGATGATATGAAGGAGATTAAAAAGACTACCGTTAAAATCAAAGATGTAGAGCCTGAAGTTTTTAAGGAAATGATGTGCTTCATTTACACGGGGAAAGCGCCAAACCTTGACAAAATGGCTAAAGGTTTGCTGGCAGCTGCTGATGAGTATGACCTGGGGCATTTATAAGTCATGCCCTCTGCCATATCCTCTTTGTGGAGAATGCAGCAGAAATTCTCATCTTGGCTAACTGCCACAGTGCTGGTCAGTTGAGAACTCAGGCAGTGGATTTCATCAGTTATCATGTTTCAGATGTTCTGGAGAACTCTGGATGGAAGTCAGTGATGGAGTCACATCCCCACTTGGTGGTTGAAGCATAAGGTTCTCTGGCTTCAGCAAAGTGCTCTTGCCTTGGGCCCACATACAAACGCCTGAAGAAATTCTAAGATCTTGCCACTTGTGAGACTCCATTGATTTTCCAGAAGCAGCTGCCACTAACCATCTGGTAGACAGCCCGATTTGTGGAACCTTTACTTTGTTGTGGAGAAAAAAAAAGTGCATTGTGGCCTCAGCCTTATAAAACAATAGTATTTTATTTAGGGGAACCAGGGGAGGGAAGGACCCAGGACTTCATGCTACTCAACCTAATGAAAACCCTGTTGCTGTGTTACTGTATTTCTTTTAACCTTGTGAGTTTGTTAGAAAATAAATAAGATCCAGAAAATATCCAGAATTGTGTGGTAATATATGCTTATAATTCAGTTACTTGGGAAGTACAAGAAGTAAGATCAGAAATTCACTGTCATCCTCAAGCTACAATAATAAGTTAGAGTTGGAGGCCAGTCTGGCTTAGATGATACCCTGTTACATAAAACAAAAGAAAATAACAAAAAAGAAGAAGTTGATTTTAAATGGATAGGATAAAATCAAAAGCAGTGAAGATGCAAAAATCAGATTAGCCTTTCCATTTGCTTACTCAGTGTGGTGTCACTTATGCCCAGATTTCCATTTTTTCAGAATGTATTGTGTTTCACCAATGCTTTTCTCTGCCATCTGCTATACAGTTAGTATGTGTTTAGATGTTCATTTTATGAAAAAGAACCAATAGCATATCATTTCGCACACTTTGCCCTTATGTCTTGAAAATATTTGTAGATTAAAAAATTGATTTTTATTCTACATAGAAGCAAGTAAAAATTGTTTACCCTAAACCACCTTTCTAAAATTAAAATACATTAAGAAGCCAACAGAAAAGAGCTCATTGTCAAGAGTAATGGCTCATACCTGTAATCCCAGCAATTTCTGCTGAGGCAGGAGGATACCATAGACCTGGGCTCTATAGTGATTTTGAGGACAGCCTGAGCTACAGCGTTTGATCTTTTTTCAAAAAAGTTTAAATTATTATTATTATTATTATTATTATTATTATTATTATTATTATTTACTAGTTCTCTATATCATTAGTTTTTATTCATGGTTGGGTGATTATCTTTACATCTGAATTTACTTAGAGCAGCCAATGACTATTCTCAATGTTGTCAGACAACCACATGTCTATAATTATAGGCACAGAATATTTCGAGAATGTTTTCAGCTTTCAGGATTGACATTCTATAGCCACTAAATAGCAGCTCCTCACTCACCCACCCAACGTTTGGAAACCACCATTCTATATATCTATTTCTGTGAATGTGGAATTTACTCTTTCTCATCATTCATATATACAAAATCATGCAGTATTTTTTCTTCTGGGGCAGGCTTCTTTCCCTTACCATAATGCCCTCACAGTTCATCCATGTTGTAATGTATGGCAATTTCCTGCTTTTCTTAAAGCTGAATACAATTCCTTTCTAAATATATACCACATTGTCTTTATCCATTCTTCATTTGACCAACAGTTTAGTTAACAATACATGTTGGCTATTGTGAATCATGCTACAGTGAATATGAGAGGCCAGATATCTCTTCAAAATTCTGCCCATATCCTTCTTTAAAAATTTTACTCATAGTTCTGCCTTTGAAAAACACTGGCAATGAAAATAAAAATTCCTAGAATCACATAATTATTTTCAGATATCAGAAATGCCTAGATAAATGCATGTGTTAAGGGAACATTCAAAATGAAACATTTCTGAAAGAGTTTGGGAAATATGTTATAAAAATAATTTTTAGGAAAAAAATATGGTACCAAAATAAAAATAAATAAAATTTCCAATATGAAAAATTTTGTCCCAGACATGGTCCAGAATAAGATAACTTCTATATTGAATAAACTCAGTGAAATATTTTGAAAGGTTTGAGTGCCATCACTGTGGCACTAGATTAAAATTCTTTATATACTGAAATGCATTGCCTTTCAACCAAACAAAAAGCATTACTAACTGGGAAGAACATCAAAGTTAGGGTTAAAGCTATCACACTATCATCTAATTTATATAAAGTGATAAATAACATAAATAGATTCTGATAAGTATACACAGATCTTCAAAGCTTAGGGAACTAGGATTTGGAAGTTTAATGTTAAGGACAAAAAAAATCTCAGATTGAAAAGAAATAAGACTTCTCAGTAGGAAATTGGGCTAGAGTATATGAAGTATTTCAGTATCACTATTTTACTTTATAGTACTATATCTATATGTGAACTAGCATATTGTAGGTTAATTTCTGACTTCAAGTTTCTTAAACTTTTTTTCTGAGATCGCAGGACATTCAAATGATGTGCAAAATATATTTGTATCATCACCTGACTTCAATCTAGAATAGAAACATTGCATAAATTAGGCATCCATTTTAAAAAATATATTTTAATGTGTCTATTTTTAAAAAATCAATGTATTTGCATTTCCTCAAGTTTTAGTGCTTCTATTTACCTGGATATTTATACATTTTACATCTAGAAATTCTTTACAGAATTTCTTCTGTAATTGCTTTGTATGTAAATAAGCAAACGGAAGTGATTCCCACAGATACCCTATAAATGCCAAAGGCAAAAAGATAAGAAATGACTGCATGTCTTACCACATAGGGCTGTCCAGTGCACTCAGTTGGCTCTTTAGCTCTTTATTAGTACTTTTGATTAGAAAGTCACAATTCCATTCCCACTTGTTTATTTTGTTGACAATTTCACTTAAGGAAAGATAAATGAGAAATGGTAATATCTGAATTTAAAGTTGCTTTTGAAATTGAAAGTGCATGATCAGAAACTATCCACAATTCATTGTTATTGCTCCCAAACCTAGAATGGGGATTCTAAAAACAAATATAGGAAACATGCTTATAAAGTAGATAGGCATGAAAATTAAAATACCTATGAATTCAAAAATTACATTAAAGGTGGCTGGAAAGATGGGTCACCCAACAAAACATTTACATGCAAAGCCTAATGACCTGGGTTCAATTCCCCAGTACCCACATCAAGCTGGTTGTACAAAGTTGCACATGCATGTGGAGTTCCTCTGCAGTGGCTGGAGGCCCTAGAATGCCTATTCTCTCTGCCTTTCTCTCTTCTATCTCTTTTTCTCTCTCCTTGCAAATAAATATTTAAAAAATTATAGCAAAGAATTCAGTAAGCCCAAACATCTATACACTCATTCCAAAGCAGTAGACATATCAGAATTATCTGCTACGATGAAAATTTTTTAAAAAGCATAGACTGCAACAATTAAAATGAGAAGCAGGACTTCATAGATACTTGGCACCATAATTTCTAACTAATTCCCTAACTATATACAGTTATATGTGAATCTATAGTGACATTTTTAAAAATTATTTCTACCTCAACTTTGTTACTATTGAAAACAACAAAATTAAATTCCACTGGAAGGTACCTACTGTTTGGCAAAATTTTTAGTGACTATACCTTTTGCTTATTTTGAGAGTTATAGTAACATGACCTTTAGTGATCGTAGAAAATTTGCAGCATAGACTGTAGGAACTGATATTTTACTCTGTTGGGGAGAATTGCATTTCTAGAGCATCCTTTATATGGGAGGAGAGAGCACATCAAAGCCAAGCCTATTCAGACTAAAAGAAAGGATGTGCTCTGAACCATCATTACTGTTCATATGCTGACCCTATGAAGATCTGATGAAACAAGACAAAGTCTTGCTGCCTTTTATTCTTGCTTTGGTTTGTCATGTCTCCCTGGGCCATATAGCTAATCTCCATTTTCTCAAGGAATCCAGGTACTTCAGCTGCATGTTTTAGATATCTGCAAAATTGCACAGATGTCTCTCAGTGTGTCCCAAACTAGTCATGATTCTTTTCCACTCAAATACTGTTCCCTCTCTTGTCTCTCGTTCTCATTTAAAAAAAACACAGTTATTTAGTATATATGTTGAGTCATAATGGTTGAGAAACTCTAGTCCAGGCTGACTTGGAACTCACTCTGTAGTCCCAGGCTGGCCTTGAATTTACAGCAATCTTACTTCCTCTGCTTCCTGAGTACCGAGACTAAAGGTAAGTGGCACCAATCCTACCCTTTTTCCTTCCTTCCTTCCTTCCTTCCTTCCTTCCTTCCTTCCTTCCTTCCTTCCTCTCTTTTTTCGTTCATTCTTTCTTTTTCTTTCTTTCCTTCCTTTCTTCCTTTCTCTCTCTCTCTCTCTGTTTAATTTTATTTTTGAGACAGTGTGTTACTGTTTTTTTCTGGGTTAGTTTAAAACCCTCAATCCTTTAGCCTCAGTTGCCCAAGTACTAATATGGCAGCAGCTGTGTATCACAATGCCAAACACTCTATATTTCTTACATCCATTCCTGATGTTCCATTTTCAGTACTGTTTTGTAAGCTCCCTAGCTGCTTTGTTTGGATCCAATCCCTAATCTTTCCAAACCATCCTTGTATTTTTCCCAGAGTTAGATTTATAAGGCCATGTTCCTTTTCCACATAAAGCCCATTAATTATATAATACCTAAAAAGGAATCTTTGAAACTTTGCCATATATTTAGTTATTTCCCAGGTTTATCCCCCTTGACATCTATCTTCTGGTATACCCAAACTACTTCATCCCACAAGAGCTATAGTTGTTTGTTATAGTTGCTTGTTAGCTTCTCAGGTTGATGTCACAGCATGGAGACTTCTCTTGTTCTAGAAAACTACCTATTGTATTTCAACTTGGAACAAAAACTGAAAACTTTCCTCATAACCCAGAATCACTGCTTTCTCCAAGTTCTTACATTCTTCATGAATTCTCTTATGGAACATTTTTTTTTGTCATTAATCTTTTCCTTTAAACAGAGAAAGCATTATTGCATGCTGCTTTATCACACAGTTGTAAATTAGTAGAGTGTAGGGACCGGTACCCAGATTCAAATCCTAACTCTGCTTACCATCTTGATGGCACTGAGAAAGTCAGTTGTCTTCCCTGAGGAGTTACTAACAGTACATATATAGATCATAGAGTTGTTGTAGTGGTTTAATAACTAGACAGTTATTAAGCATTTACTTCATCCTAAGTGTTTAGTAAATATTTATTCATTTTATTGTTGTCTTCTGTTATTCATCATTCTCTGATCACTTGATAAATTCAATGATGTTTAAGGAACCTCTTTAAATTTTTTTTCTCTACTTAATCCCTCACACTGTTCTACACATTATCACCACTTGATAAATGATACTGAGAGCTGAATTTGAGGTAAATCTTGAGTTAGGACTTGATCAAATGAATGACTGTACATTCATTCTATGAATATTAATACTGAGGTTCCAGAATATAGATGTCAATCTCAAAAGTTTATAATTACAGTTTTATTTTACTCTAAACACAATGATTTAGATGTCAATCTTGGTAGTTATATATTACCGAACTCCTATTATTTTTAAAAATAATTTTGATTCTGTGATTCAAGGAAATTTATCAAATATGCTTCAAATATATATATATATATATATATATATATATATATATATATATATATATATATATATATATATATATATATATATATATATTTCCTGAGCACTTATGAACTAGCAAGAAGACTTACTATTGCTTGCACAATATTGCATATTCCCTTAGTCCTGATATTTTTGTTGTGCATGTTTGAATTTAGGTAGTGTTTTCTATGCATTTTAGTGGAGGAAGTGTGAGTCTACTACTTCTCTGTATAAATCTCTTTAATGAATCTTTCTCAGGAAAAAATTCAATATGCTTAATAGACAGTTGGGATCTGGTACCCGCTTGCTTCAGCTAGCATCTCCCTCCTCTCACACTTGCTTCATGGCCATTATTAGCTTCAGTCCTTTGTACTTTATACTTCTCTTATCTTACCCAATGTTCCTTCTTCCAGCTCTTCCCATTCAGATCTCAAGTTTAATGTTGGTTCTTTAAAAAGGCATTGGCAATCTCAAGCACCACTGCTTTCTCTCTCTTTCAAGTATGAGTTAGGCCATTCAAATGCACATGATTCACATTTGTCAATTTGCAAATTTCAACATGCTTTGTATTTGTTCCAAATATATTTTCCCCACTAAGCTATTAATCTTCCATCAAAGCAATGTCCTTGTCTAAAAACTGGCCTCTGTTTTATTACCTCGTAAAAGACTCTTGGCACATAGTTGGTATTTATAGGTATTTAACCAAGGGGTTATTGTAAGGGAGTAAAGAATTTACTCTGCACAGTGTGTATGGTTTTTAAAGGAACTGTGAAAAAAAGGTACATAAAGACACAATAGAGTAAATCAATAAGAAGGAAAAGTAAGAGTGTATTCCTCTAATATCCATCATATTTGTGCCTTTAACTGAAGGCTGATTTAAAAGTAGTTTTTATCCCAATTGACTCTGGTTATCAATGGAAAAGTGGAGTAATTGCAAGATGTTTTCATTTCTGTATGTCTGCCGCCTATAAATGTACCACTGGAGATATTTGTTCAACAGCATTCTCTAGGCTACATTTATTATACTATTGAAATCCTTTATGCTTTTATGTAACAATATTTTAAAAGAAAAAAAAGAATTAGTTCTATACCTTGAGATATCATTAAGTATTACATAGAGCTTAAATACCATCTATAATATCCCTATTCATGTTTCACATTTAAGAAATATTTTCAAGGTCTTGTAATCCAAAAATGTATAGTTTGTAAGTAAACTTAAATTATGACTTCATAATACTTTTCAGGATATTTCTTTGAAATAGTAATCTCTGACTAAAAATGATTCAACTTAAGTATGAAAAATTCATTTGTTTTTAGCATTTAATAAAAGTTTTCTGATAGGTTATAGAATGTAAAAATGCTATCTATATTTTTGAATAGAGTTATATTTTGGCATCCTTTATTTAAATGGATAATTATGCTATATTGCTAAAGCTTGTGTGAAGGTTAAGTAGATCTCAAGTTAATTTTTCTATGTTCTTCAAAAACCCAGCAGTAATGATATTTAATATTTTGCATTTTTTATTAAAAATTTAAGGAACTAACTATGAAAATGATAACTTTTTTAAAAAATCTGATACAGTTAACTATATGATATATAGACTCCATGATTCCAAGTTCTCAGATCAGGATTATGCCATTTAAGAAAACACAAGTTGGGGGGGGCGGAGCAAGATGGTGGACGAGTAACAGCGTTGCCAGGACTCTCTCCGTGAAGGTTTGATTTTCCAGCTGGGATCCAAACCGTGGACCCTAGGCGGAACTGAACCCAAACCCACCCACCCCCAGCTCCTGCAACAACACAGACAGTGTTCCCCAGTAGCTCTCTGCTCAGCAGAGGAACGGAGAGACACCCCCTCCCCCACACCAAGCTGTGCTGGCTGAGCACTTTTCCCTCACAGGGCCCCTTCCCTCCAGCACCCAATCCTCCCTTGCACTTCTCTTCATGACCCCCCCTCCAACAAACACAGGCTGATATGGAAACTATAAAAAAGACATGAATGAGATGAAGCTCACCAGACTGAATTTAATGGAGAGAAATATAAATGAATTCAGTAACACATTAAGTGAATTGAAAGTGAACCAAATATGGGAGAAGCTAAACAATCAATTGATTCAATTTGTTGGGGACTTAAGAAAACTTAAAAATGATTTTCAGGAATCCCTAGCAAAAACAAAAATAGACTGGAAATTGGATATAACCAAAGAATTAGAGTCTATAAACAAAATTGTAGCAGAAATCAAAAGTGAAATGGAGTTGTTAAAGCCCTCCCTAGAATCAATCAGTCCCAGAGTCGACAATCTGGAGGACAGATTCTCAGACGTTGAGGACAAGACAGAGGACATCATAGGATTAAACAAATTCAAGAAATTAAGTGAGCATAATTTGAGAGATCTATGGGATACCATAAAGAGGCCCAATATTAGAATCATGGGGATCCCAGAGGGAGTAGAAGCCCAGGCTAACGGCGTAGGAAATATCTTCAACAGAATTATTCAAGAAAACTTTCCATATCTAACAAGAGAAAGCCCACTCAACATTCAAGGGGCCCAGAGGACTCCAAACAGACAGGACATGAAGAAGAATTCTCCAAGACACATTTTAATTAAGATGCCTAACATAGAAAGCAAAGAGAAAATACTCAAAGCTGCTAGAGGAGAGCAAACCATAACTTATAAAGGAAAAGCCATCAGACTGACCTCAGACTTCTCATTAGAAACCATGAAAGCCAGACGGGCTTGGAATAATGCTTTACAGGGCCTAAAGAGTATGGCTTTCAATCTAGACTACTGTACCCAGCAAAGCTATCCCTCTTAATAGATGGAGAAGTGAAATGTTCCATGAAGTAAACCAGCTCTATGACTATTTGAAAACAAAGCCAAAATTTCAGAAGTTCTTGCAAGAGATATCCCACACAGAAGAATCAAGAAATCTACCTCAGAAGAGTACCAGAGATCAGGCAGGACAATCACAGTCAGTGTGCTAATAACAGCAGCACAGACAACAACCCCCATTAACCCTTCATCATGGCAGGGCTTAAAGCAAACCTCACAGTTATATCACTGAATATAAATGGACTTAACTTCCCTATAAAAAGACACAGACTTGCAGGGTGGATCAGAAAAATGGACCCTTCCATCTGCTGCCTTCAGGAAATGCACTTTAACTCTAAAGATAGCAATCTTCTTAGAGTAAAAGGATGTAAAACATTTTATCAGGCATGTGGAACTAAAAAGCAAGCAGGTGTGGCTACATTAATCTCTGACAAAATAGATTTGCACACAATCAATTAAAAAGGATAAGAATGGTCACTTCTGCCCCCAGAAGGCAATTAGTGTAGTGCTGGAAGGAGCTGCACAGGCTGCCAGGGGAAAATGATCAACGACAACTGGACTAAACAGAGACCACTGACAGGAAACACAATTGGTGGTTATGAGTAGGCTGACCACAACTCCTAATAGGAGTGAGCAGCAAACCAAGAAAGGAGCACTTGTGTAATGGAGGAGCCTGGGCCTGGGGGAGACAATCAACAGCTTTCAATTCGGCCAATTTTCCACTTAGTGAGGGGGTCCCCTTGTCTGGAACCT
>PVHP010039384.1:0-16360 GCA_004024765.1 Zapus hudsonius | reverse complement strand
CCTTTTCATTTCTGATTTTGTTGATTTGGGCCTTCTCTCTTTTTCATTTAACTAGACTGGCCACAGTTTGTTAATTTTATTTATTTTTTTTTCAAAGAACCAACTCTTTATCTACTATTTGTTTTCTTCATTTCCAATTCATTGATCTCAGTGCTCATCCTAATTATTATTATTTTTTTTGCCTTGAGCTCCTAGGGTTGGATTGTTCTAGTATTTCCAGTACCTTCAAGTCAGTGGATAGGTGATTAATTTGAGAACTCTCTGTCTTTATTATGAAGTTATTTAGTGTTATGAATTTCCCCCTTAGGACTGCCTTCATAGTGTCCCAAAGATTTTGGCGCAATGTGCTTCCATTACCATTGACTTCTAGGAAATTTTCACTTTCCCTTTTGATTTCCTGAATGAGCCATTCATTGCTTAAAAGCATATTGTTTAGATGCCAATAGTTGGTGTAATTTCTGCTGCTCCTCCCATTGTTAATTTCTAATGTTAGTGCATTGTGGTCTGATATGATATAGGGGGATATATCAATCTTCCTGAATTTATTGACGGATTTTTCTTTTATTATCCATAATTAGATACATTGAATGATCAAATAATGAGTTGGTATCCCCATTTCCCCAATTTCCCTCTTCCCTGTCCCCAATCAACTGGATAGCCTCCTCCGTGGGCAGTATGGATCAGTCCATGGGGCAGGGCGTTATGGATAGCCTAGGAGTCAACCCGGTTCCACCCCCCTTTGTATGCTGTTACTGAGGGGAGCAGTGTCTGGGAGTTCTCCCCCACCATGGCTCTTACAATCTCTGTCCCCTCTTCTGCTCATTTCCCTGAGTCATGGTGGGTGAGTATTAATGCTGCTTTATTGTTGAGGTCTTAGGGGGTGTCTGTACTTCTGCTTTAGGTTGTGCTGAAATCATTGGTGTCTGTCTGTCTGGCTTATCCTATGTTGACTGATTGGCTGTGATTATGGGTCTCTTGCTCATCCCACCACTGTCTGCGGGGTTCTATATGGATCCTTCATGGAAGATCTGGTGTGGCTCATCTCTTGCCCGGATGTTGGCTATCGGCCTGCAGTTTATTGGTAGGGTTGGAGGAGCCATAGCTCTCTCGCTGAATTCTGAAAAATACAAACAGCATCTTCATTGGAGAGTGATATCCGTATAGGTTAACTTAGATACACATTTCTGAATTAGCTAGATTCTGTTGTTAGTAGCCTCTTTGTAAATCATTTGTTTAGTGCATTTCTCTTTGGGGACCCAAGATTTTGGTTCCCTGTGCATTTCGCCCTGAGTCCCTAGTTCCAGTTAAGTGTTCCCCATCACTGAGTGGGTTACTAGGCCAAATTAAAAGTTGCTGATTGCCTCCCTCAGGCTTTGGTTCCTCCATTGCACAAGTGCTTGTTTCTTGGTTCGCTGTTCTCTCTCAGTTGGAAGTGTGTTCAGTCTACTCATGGTGGCAAACTTCATTTCATGTCAGTGGTCTCTGTTTAGCTGTCATTGACCAGCTTCCCTTGGCAGCTTATGCAGTACCTTCTAGCACTGCACTAACTACCATCTGGGGGTTGGTTAATGTTCTGGACCTTGTAGGGTCTCTCGATGCTGATAGATGGCTTTCTGTGACCTAATATGTGATCCATTTTGGAGAAGGTTACATGGGCTGCTGAGAAGAATGTAAATTCTGTGTTCTTGGGTGGAATGTCCTGTATAAATCTGTCATTTGTTGCTGGTCTGTGGTGTTGTTAAGTTCCATTATTTCCCTGCTGACCTTCTATTTGGATGATCTGTCTAGGGATGTGTTAAAGATGTTGTGTTAAAGTGTCCTACTATGATGGAATTAGAGTCTATTTCTGTTTTGTTTTTGAGTAAATTTTGCTTTATGAAGTGTGATGTACCTGAGTTTGGTGCATATATATTTATGATAGTGATATCCTCTTGCTGGATCATTCCCTTGATGAGCAAGAAGTGGCCATTGTCCTTTTTAATTGCTTTTGGTTTAAAGTCTATTTTGTCAGATGTTAATATAGCTACACCCACTTGCTTTTTATTTCCATATGCCTGGTATATTGTTCTCCATCCCTTAGGAGATTTCTGTTTTTAGACATAAGGTGCATTTCTTGAAGGCAGCAGATGGAAGGGTCCATTTTCCTGATCCACCCTGCTAGCCTGTGTCTTTTTATAGGAGAGTTAAGTCCATTTATATTCAGAGTTATGACGGTGAGGTTTGCTTTAAGCCCTGCTATGTTGGAGGGTTTATGGGGGTTTGTGTCTGTGCTGTTATTATTAGCACACTGCTTTTGATTACCCTGCTGGCTTATTTCATGAAACACTTTCAGTTCTCCATCTGTTATGAGGGATAACTTTGCTGGGTACAGTAATCTAGGTTGAAAGCCATACTTCTTTTGTCCTATAAGTGAATTATTCCAAGCCCTTCTTGCTTTCATAGTTTCAAGTGAAAAGTATGACTTATGTCTGATGGGATTACTTTTATAGGTGATGAGTTTTTTCCCTCTTGCTTCCTTGAGCCCTTTTTCTTTACTTTCTATATTTGGCATTGTAACTAAGATATGCCTTAGAGAATTTCTTCTTTGGTCAAACCTGATTGGAGTCCTGTGAGTACCTTGTACCTGGACAGGTCTTTTCTCTTGTAAGATAAGGAAAATTTTCTTGAATAATTCTGTTGAAAATATTGTCTATGCCCATGGCCTTTGATTCTTCTCCCTTTGGGATCCCCATGATCTTAGATTAGGTCTCTTTGTGGTTTCCCATAACTCCCTCATATTTTGTTCACATGCTTTTTTGAACTTGTTCAAATTTTTGATATCCCTGTCATTCTCTTCTGTTTTGTCTTCCATATCTGAGGTTCTTTCTTCCCAATTACTGACTCTAGTGGTGAGGGCTTCTAGAGAGGTTTTCATTACTTCCATTTGTTTTTTTGTTTTCTTCTACAGCTTTTTGGATTGTCTCTATCTTTGTGTTGAACTATGTTTTCATATCAAGGTTTGACTTATTTAAAGTTTCCTGATACTCTTGTATTTGCTTAGGTCTTTAGTTTGGTTAGCTGATTCTTGAGATCTTCTGTTTGCTGGTTGGCCTTTAATTCCATCACTGATCTACTCAAGTTGATCTGTTTCTTCTCAATTGTATTAAATCTGATAGCAAAGCTTGTGAGCTGGTTCCCTACCTTTTTCTAGGTGATTTTCCATTTTTGCTTCCATTTCTGTTAACCTCTTCATTGACTCCATGCCTGTGTGATCTGGGTTTAGTGTCCTCTCATCATGGGCTTGCATCTGCCTTCTTTCTTTTATAGTTTCACTGCTGATTGGGGCTTGGGAGTTTGGTGTGTGGCCCTCAGCTGTTAAGTTCTTTTTGCATTGTGATCTGCCCATTTTGGTTCCACTTGGAGGGGTTGTGGGGTGTCTTTATGGTGTACTCTCCTCAATTGTGTGGGGGTGTGTGTGCTGGGTTTCACGGAGCAGATTAGGCACTCACTTGGTTTATCTGAGACTGTGTATGCCCTCAGATCTGCAGCTGGGTTGACGAGTGTGCTGGAGCTGCTCGGGTTGGGGTTTAGGGCACCCTCAAGCCAGTGGCTTTGCTGGCTAGTGTGAGGGTTGGGGGGATTGGGGCTGTGCCAGATCAACTGGGTGCACCCACAGCCTGACGCAGTGTTGGTGTATGCACCCACAGATGACACCAGCACTGGTGGATGCACCCCTAGGTCTTCGGGCCAGGTTTGCTCACAGAGAACTGCATCTGCTGGTGGGTGTGAACCTAGGTCTGGGGGCTGGGCACCCTGGGGTGCACCCACAGACTGGCACTTGCGTGCCCATGAACCAGCAGTAGTCAGGTGCGAACCTAGGACTGGGGGCTGGGCATGCAGGGTTATGTCCACAGACTAGACGGGTGCCTGCATGCCCACAGACACCTGCTGTGGAAGAGCATGCCTTCAGACCTGACACTGCATGAGAGGGAAGGGGACCAGGGAGGGAAGGGTACTGAGCTGGCAAGGGCTCAGGTCAGGATGCAGCAGGGAAGAGACACTGGGCTATGGCAGGAGCTTGTGGGTGGGGGTTGGGCCGCTCTCCAGACCTCTGTGGGAGCAGAAAACAGTAGTCTAGGCTGGTTGGGGATCTGGGGAAGGGCTGTACCTTGGGTCAGAATGGGCTTGGATCCAGGGTCTGGATCCCCGTTGGAATCTCTAACCTTTACCAGGAGGGTCCTACAGTAGCTGTTAGTTGTCAGCCATCTTGCTCTTCCCCTTCAGCATTTTAATCATGAAAAGATGTTGTATTTTGTCAAAGGCTTTTGCTGAATATATTGAAATGATCATGTGACTTCTGTCTTTAAGTCTATTTATGTGATGAATTATGTTTATCAATTTCCATGTGTCAAACCATCTCTGCATCTCTGGGATAAAACCTACTTGATTAGTTGTAGGATACTTTTGATGTGTTCTTGGATTCAATTTGCAAAGTTTTACTAAGAATTTTTATGCTTATGTTCATCAGGGTTATTGGTCTCTAATTTTTTAAAAGAAACAATTTCATTTGTGTGCAAAGAAAGAGAATGAACAAACGAATATATGAATGAATGAATGAATGGAAATGGGTGCACAAGGGTCTAATGTCTCTGCAAACAAACTCCAGACACATGCCCTACTTTATGCTTTATATGGGTACTGGTTAATCAAACCAAGGCCTCCAGGATTTGCAAACAAGTACCTTTAATCACTGAGTGAGTAATCTCTTCACTCCCCCCTCTACAATTTTATTTCTTTTTCTGTCTGTGTCTGATTTTGTTATGACGGTGATGTTGGCTTCATAAAAGGAGTCATGGAACATTTTCTTCTTTTCAATTTTATGAAATCACATGAGAAGCTGTGGTGTTATATCTTCTATAAAGGTTTTATAAAATTTGGCAGTGAATCCATCTGGGCCTGAACTTTTTGTTTGGTTGGGAAGCTTTTAATTACTCCTTCAGTCTCATTAGGTGTTATAGCTCTATTCAGATACTTTGTTTCTTCTTGGTTTAGCTTTGGTAAATCATATAAGTCAAGAAAATCATCCACTTTTTCTAGATTTTATAATCTTGTGGAATATAGGTTTTTGAAACCTGTCTTAATGATTCTCCCAATTTTATTGTTATTTGTTGTAGCATCTCCCTTTTCATCTCTAATCTTGTTGATTAGAGTCTTCATTCTATTTCTTTGAATCAACTTGGCCAGAGATTTATCAACCTCTTTTATTTTTCTTCCTATATCTTCTTTTTTTATTGTCCATAATGAGTTACATTGTTTAGTGGGCCAACAATGAGTTGTTATCCCCAATTCCTCATTGCCCCCCCTCCCCATCCCCAGTCAGCTGGATATCCTCCTCCGTGGGCCATCTAGATCAGTCTTGGTGGTAGGGGACCATGGATAGCCTAGTATTCAGCCGGGTTCTCCTGACCCAAGTGTGTTGTTGCTGAGGGGTGTCATGCTCCTATATCTTCTTGAATATGTTTATTCTACTGTTCAGTTTGAAGTGTTCTATGCAGTATTCTCTGTTGGGTTGGTTTACTGCTCATATATTCATAAAGCCAACTTTTATCATGGCAATCTTTTCTTTTACCTTTCATTATAAAGTATAACTTTGCTAGGAATATAGTTTGAGTTTTACCTTTGATCTTTCAAAATTTGAAATACTCCATTCTAAGCCCTCTGGCTTTCAGAATTTCAATTTCTACAAAATCAGATGTAATTGTGATTGGCTTACATTTGTAAATGATGGGTACATTTTCTCTTTTTTTGCAGCTTTCTCTTTCTCTTTCTTTCTGTTTTTAGTGTTTTTACTATAATGTAACGTGTGGAATTTCTTCTCTGGTCCTATCTATTTTGCCTCCAGAACCTAGATGAGTCTCTCTTTTGTAAGATTTGAATTTTTTCTTCTATAATTTTTGAAGATATTCTCTATGACTGTGGCCTGTTTTCTTTCCTTTTTTGTATACCCATGGCTTGAATGTTTGATCTTTTTATAGTATCCCTCATTTTCCTCCTATTCTGTTCATACTTTTTTTTGAACTTGTCATAGATGTTGTCCTCCTCATCTGTTTTCTCTGACTTGTGCTCAAGCCATGATAATCTGTTTACCACACATCTATTCTGTTGATAGGGCTTTCCTGGGAGCCTTTTAGATTGGGTTATTTTATTTTTCATTTCTAAATGGCTTTTCTTCAACATTTAAATATCTTTATTGAATTCCATTTCTATTTATGGATTTGCCTTTTTTTCTCTAGGAGTTAATTTCTGCATTTGAATATGTCTTCAGTGAATTTATTCTATTGACCATTGTGTTCTATTTTGTTGTTGATTATCTTCAATTTAATTCAGCCATGTATTTAGCCTTTTTTGTTGATTCTTTTTAATTTAATTCAGCCATTTGTTATGAGCTCTTGAGGTTTCTTGAATATGCTTATCATAATAGCATTTGAAGTTCTATGTGTGATCTTTTCTCTAAATAGTTCTTACTGAGATTTTGATTATGGAAATAAGCGTTCGTGGTGAGGATATCTTTCTTTGGTTTCTTGTATTATTTGTTTTGCTTTGAGGGTTGCCTACCTGGAGATAATCTTTTAGTCTTGCTGAGAATGCAGCCACAGACTCTTATGGATGGTTCTAGTGAGCCTTGATGCAGTTGCACATGGTGCAGCATCCTCTCTGTTAAGTCTGGGCTTGGCATGGGATGGTGTTCTCTCTGAAGGTATATGCTGTGCATGGGATTGTATTCTTTCTGCTGGTATAGGCCAGGCATGGAATGGCATTCTCTCTGCAGGTGTAGGCTGGGCATGGGTTACTAGCGCATCTGCAAGTCTGGGCTGGGTACGCTGAGAGCTGAGAGGCTCTCTGCTGAGATGTGTGACCATCTCAGCGGCCTCTACTCAGGGCCATGGAAACATGCAGATCTGGAGTGAGATCAGTGACAAATGGGCTTGATTTCCAATCCAGGCTATGATTGTACCCAACCGACTAAATGTGCAGGGGGAGGTGAGAGGCAGGCCTGCACTCCCCTGGACCCTGTGCAGCCTGCTCAGTGCTCAGGACTTGGAAGTGTGATCATCTTTGGTGTCCTGACTCAGGTAGGCTGGGGAGTGAGGTCTGTGCCACATGGTCCTGATCCCCAATTTGAGCTTGTGGGGCAGGGCTGTACCTGAAGGAATGAATAGGCCCAGTGAGCACCCACCTCAACACTGTGTGGCCTACTCAGTCTTGATGCCAGTTTCGTTGTATGCTATCTCTTCTGTAAGTTTAAATCTCTAGCACTTTCCCCCTTCTCGCCTTGACTCACGCAGAAGTTTTCTTCACTCAGCTTGAGTTGATTCAAAGCAGCTGAACTGGACATATTGCCTCTAAGAAGGATGTAACAGGGAAAGTGCCTCACCTTGAGATGAGAGAACAGGAGAGGTGGGGAGCACATCCAGCAGAGGGGGTGGGGGTGGGGGACAAGACCCCTTAGTCAGTAGTTTGAGAGCTATGTGAGAAATTTGGGGTTTTATCATGAACAATGGGAAACTCTGAAATTTGAGGTTTTAAAAAAGGTTTCAATATTGCTATATATATGAGAGAAAATTGGTACACCAGCCAGGTCCTCATGCCACTGTAAAACTCCTTTGCAGGCAGGCACCTTTAACCACCAGGCAATCTTTCCAGCCTGAAAGTTTTAATTAGAGGATGCAATCTGATCATATTTATAATTTTTAAAAGATATTTATTGTTTATTTATTTGCACATGTATATATATATATATATATATATATATATATATATATATATATATATATGCATGGGTGTGTATAGGCATATGCATGCCCCAGTGTACATAGAGGTCAGAGGACAACTTTTAGGTGTCTTCATTGAGACCAAGTCTCTTGCTGCTGCAAATAAATGTCAATTGGCCTGCAAGCTTCGGATTCTTTTTGCTCCACCATAGTAGCCTTGGGATCACAAGTGCATGCACTGCTTTGCACCCACCTTTATTTGGGTCCTGGGGAATCAAACCTTAGCTAGCAGGCTTTGCAAACAAGTGCCCCCAACTGCTGAGCCATATCCTCAGTCTCCTATATTTATAGTGTTAAAAATTGTGTTAGTTAAAAGAAATGACTATAGGGTTGAGATATATTAGGAATTACCAATGCTTTTGAACTGACAGTAGGTTTACATTCCCATAAATCTATTGTAAAATGAAAATATTGTAATATATATAACCTATCCAGCTCATAGCTTAGAAACATAGCACACTGTTGAGCAACTGTTGCTTACACTCATGATTTTTTGGCTAAATTAAGAGCTGTGGCACATTGCTGATGAAAGAGAGACAGCAAGACTCTTATGACATTTACAACATATATTGACATATTTATTAGCCAGGTAAAATAATCCAAGTTCAAAACCGGAAGTGTGATTTCTGTTTAATGTGTGTCACGTTCACATGCCTGTAAAGCTGAAAAATCACAACTCAATAGTAATTCATGAGCCATCTGTAATTATGTTAATCTACAAGAAAGAGGTTGGGTTGGCTTTGGTCAGAAAAATGAAGAGAAATTTGAGAAATAATGTGAGAGGAAAATAGGGCCTGGTGACATATTGTCTATATTTTTACATGGCATAAACAGATGTTTTTTTATGTATTATATTTAATTTTACTTTGTTTTTAATTTACATTTTAAAGTCTCACTTGATAAAACTCCAACTGGATGAAGACTAAGAATAATAAATATCAGGGCTGGAGAGATGGCTCAGCAGTTAAGGCACTTGCCTCCAGTGCCTAAGGCCCTGGGTTCATTTCCCCAGTACCCACATAAGCCAGACACACAAGGTGGTGGCCCTGGCTCGCTCTCTCTCTCTCTCTCTCTCTCTCTCTCCCTCCCTCCCTCTCTCTCTCTGTATCTCTGCTTGAAAATGAATAAACTATTTTTAAAAAGAATAATAAATATCAAAAAATATTTTCAAATGACTGTGATCACATATGGTCCTAAAATTCTGAATTTTATAATAAAACAGTTTGTCTTCTGTCTTGTCTATTTGGATAATGTTATGCTAGTTAGGAAACTAATTTAGCTTTTAGACTATGACAGATTTCAGGTTGTGAAAGTCCATATTAGAGACAGGGAAATAAAACAGTGTCTTAGATTTGAAGAAAAATTTAAGTTTTTTTTTAAGTGGAAATTCTGTACTCTATTTCTATAATACAAATTAGTTTTGAAAATATTTTTAATTTATATATTTTCAAGGAGAGAGAGAGAGAGAGAGAGGAGAGAGAGAGAGAGAGAGAGAGAGAGAGAGAGAGAGAGAGAGAGAGAGAATCGACACACCAGGGCCTCCTGCCATTGCAAACAAACTCCAGATGCATGCATCACATCTGCACGCGCGCACACACACACACACACACACACACACACACACACACACACAAGCATATACTATAAACACAATACTTACTGCATGTACACAAGCACACACATTGTACACCAATGGCTACCTGTGTGTGGGGGGAAACATTAAGATAATGGGACTAGGGAGGTGGCTGAGTGGTTCAAAGTACTTGCTTTCAAAGCTTTATGGCCCTGGTTCAATTTCCCAGTACTCAGGTAGAGCCAGATGCACAAAGTGGTTTATGTTTCTGGAGTTTTTTGAAGTGGCTAGAGGCCCTGATGAGCCTCACAAATTCTCTCTCACTCTCTCTCTTCCCCCCCCCCTCTCTCTGCATGCAAATGTATATTTTAAAAAGGGATAATGGATAACTGTAGCTTTTATACCAGATACAGGGAATATAATAACTGAATACACCTACATTACTGAGTTAGGATCATGATTTTGATCTTTTGTGTGGAGAGGTGTATGCACATACGTATGCATTTGTATTTACATACTGTGGAAGCCATGTATGTGTCAGGTTTCCGCCTTCATTGTTCTTGTACCGTATTTCCTTGAGACTGCATCTTTTATCTGAACCTGTACCTCCCCATTCTTCAGTTAGACTGGGGATCCTCCTATCAGTGCTGGGGTTACAGATGCGCACTGCGTTGCCTGGCTTTCACATGAGTGCTGGGCATTGAACTTGCATCCTAATTCATGGGCAACAAGTTCTCTTACTCTCTGAGCTATCTTTCCATACCACCCTTTAATATTTAATTTGTAAATTAAAATTTCACTTGTGAAATAATCTTCTAGCCTCAACTGGTAGCCTCAGTCTGCATCATATTCTAAAAGCATGTTTTAGTTTCTTAAATAGTATAACATTATCCATATAGACAAGACAGAAGTAAAGAAGCGTAACAAGTAACACTCTCCTTTGAGAAAGGGAAGGTTAACTGAAGAATTTTAACATAAATCAGGAGTTTCCATACTTCTTCCTTCTATTTAAGCTGTTGTGTGAATTTTTCTTTGGATATATGAACAAACATCTGTTCTCTCCAGATAGGATGGCAATAATAGACCAAAGAAATAATGCCATCCAAGTCTATCTTGTTGAATCATTGAGTTTATTTGAGTTACTTACAATAGCATGGTGAGGCCTTACTTAAGAAGCAAGGGTCACTCATGGAAACTGCATCACCCAAATGGCCACCACAGCATGCCCAACTTAAAGACAGCTCCGCTGAGAGAGTCTCCTCTCACCAGCATTGGTTTTTTCTGGTTTCATAAGGTTCGGGAGGAGTTTTGTGCGTCTCACAGCTTTCTGAGCTCCCTGACTAGCCTCCTCCTTCCTTCAGGAAGAGTTTTGAAGAAAGAGCTACACAACATGGGCTTTGTTTCCTTAATAGCTGGGGATGTTTTAGGGAACTTTTTAAAATAGTATTTCATGGTATTATAAGTATTACTACATAAAAATGTTACTACTTGTAATAGTTTGTGATGGTTGGTTGACAAGTTATAAAAGCACCTGGGGTGTATCTGTGAGGGAGTTTCTCAGTGAGGTTGAGACGGGAAGACTCACCGTGACTCTGACACATTCCCCGGGCCAGGGTTCTAGAGGAACAAAAAGGACAAAGTAAGCTGAGCACCAGCAGTCATAGCTCTGCTGACCAGCTGCTACATGTTGCTGCCACCATGCCTTTCCTGCCATAAGGGACTGTATCCCCTCAGACTGTAAGCCAAAACAAACCCTTCCATTCTTACCTTGCTTCCTGTCAGGTATTTTGTCACAGTAACAAGTAACAGAATTCTAAGATGGAATCATATTTTTCTATAATTTATAGCTGTAGAATTTGGGAAGGATTATTTTAATTCATTAATACCTGAATTTTTCTCAGACCCTATTTAAATCACTAGGATGATATGGTCTTGTTGTATGACAAGGTAACCTATTTCTAACATTGTATTTCTCTGTGTATTTGCACGGACTTAATTGCATACTCCCATAGTAATTCTTTGAACTGAGATGAATCTCATTTTTCTCCCTGGTGAATTCAGCGCGGCTGCTGAAGCTGATGCTATTGGTCCATTAATAAACACCCTGTCCAGTAAGCGAGATGGAGCAATTGCCAATGCTGCAACAGTGTTAACAAACATGGCGATGCAGGAGCCATTACGCAGCGCCATCCAGAGTCATGACATCATGCATGTGATCATCAACCCTCTGCGATCCACCAACACTGTGGTGCAGAGCAAAGCTGCTCTCACCGTGGCCGCCACTGCGTGTGATGTGGAGGCTCGCACAGAAGTAAGTTTTGGACAAAGAAGCTTGGAGAGATAATATGCACAGAGGTCCAAGCATCAGCTCAGGATCTTTTTAAGTTCACAGTCAGGTCTGCTCTGACAACTAACCTGATTTGTTTAGTTTCCTGTCTTCTTGATGTTTATTCTATTTCATTTCCTCATTTCCACTGACTTATTCATTCTGGCTATTAAATAGTCACTGGGTATTTATTTAGCAACTACTGTGTGGCAGGCACTATCCTAAGTAAAATTGTCATGGCCATATCTTCATGAAATTGGAGAGGAGTGGGAAGAGTGAAGCTGTTTACTATCAGATGTGAAATCCTTCTCACAACTACACCTGCCCATGAAAACAACCCACACACCAGCTTTTCCTAGAACACAGCAATGAAATAGGGCTCTGTTCAATCCTATAAAAGGGATTTTTGTTTATAGAGCCTCAGTTTCTCTGAATGGAAAGCTAGTCTCCTTTTCATCTCCTGTTGTTTCACCTCTTTCAAAGCCAGTTCTATTACCCCCTCCTCTGTGAGGCTTTTTTTCAGTCCTCCAACACAGTCATATTGCTTCTGAGCTCCAATTATACCTCATGACACACCTCTTTCTTCCTTTTTCACATTTTATGGTTCATGCAAGAAAGGTTACAAACCTCCTTGAGACTTGAGGGAAAGGAACTGAGATTTGCCTGCCATGTGTCTATATCATTAATATGAACCTAGTCCATAATATTGATTGATTGGCAGGGCCTCATTTCATAAACCCAGCTGGTGGCCTGGAGCTCACTGTGTAGCCTAGTCTTGCCTCTGGCCTGGAACTGACTATTATCTTCCCTTCACCTCCTGAGTTCTGGGATTACGAGTGTGTGACACACTATTTAAGAAGTGGTTATTAAATGAATGACAGAATGAGTGAAGGAATAGAAAAATTAACAAACTTGATTTATTTAGAACATATGGGGTTAGATAATTATTTTGTTTTATACCCAGAAAGAAATGTGGTCAGAAATTCAGTTTCATAAACATTCAATGCTTCAAATGAACCTGCTAGTTATATCTGCTGACATTTGGGCCATGCCAAAATCCCTGGGTTTGAGATGAGTGAGACTGAAATAGAACATCATTCATAAGGACTGTAGACTTTGATATCATCTTTGATATTCATCTTTTTATTCCTTAGACTTATTTAATACATCATCATACTTCAGTACTCTCAGATTTTTCTTTCATGGTTGTAAATTTATACATTAGTGATTATTTAATAATGCAATTAATATAGTTCCATACAATTTTTTCATGTTCTTTTTCTTCCATATTCCTTGAAGAAATAACAATACATTGTAAGGGTAGGAAAAATGAGCCTTTTTTCAAGAGAATTGTTTCAGTCTTGGTTTGGCCATGGGATCTTCATGGGCATGTTTCCCATTGCTGTTATAACAAGCACCAGTGTCTTAGAGCTTGACGTGATAATCATCTATTGTTTTACAGACTGGGAGGTCACGTGTCTTCAATGGAGTGCCAGGAACTAAAGCCAAAGTGTCAGAAGGGCTGTGTTCTTTCTACCTGGAGGCTTTAGGGAAAATCTGTTTTTTAGAGATCAAATGTCTTCTTTGGCTTGTGCACCTTTTTTTGTTACCACAGGTTCTCACTGCAGTATAGTCTCCTACCACATCCTTCTCAACTTCTGGTACTCCTACTTCCCACTGTCAGGATCCTTGTGGTCATACTGGGTCAGTTGGGTGGTACAGGAAAATCCCCAATCTCAACATCTTGGATATGATCCTATATATAAGGCCTATTTCACGAGTAAGGGCGTCTTTGGGTACCATTGTTGTGTCTGCTTGGGACCAAATGAATATTCAGCGTTCAGGACCAGAGTCAGCAAGCATGGGCATCCCTAATGCTGAGGGACAGCTTGCTGTGAACCCAGCACAGGTGAAATGCTCACTGATGACTTTCTCCAGGCTTCTTTACTTTGAATGCAAAAGGGAGCTCCTCTAGGTATTTTCAGAATTCTCCCTGAATTCAATAAACCTAAATAGCTGTATTCTGAAAGGATTTATGCTGTTGAAACCTTTCAATAGTCAAATAGTGAGTTTTGTAAAAAAACAAAAACAAAAACAAAACAACCCTTAATGCTGACCCTCAATCCCCCACCCCTCTGCTCGGCAGGGAGCCCCAGACCCTGGGAGTGCTATGCAAATGCTCTACCACTGACATCCTGATAGCCCTAGAATTTTAAGGCAAGGTCTCAAAGTTCAAGCTGGCCTTGAACTCCTTCCTTGGCCTCCAAGTACTGGGATAGCATTGCAGGCTACCATGTCCAACTAGGCTCAATATTTTTGACATGTAAAATCTTGGCTTTTTTTGTAGTTAAGAAACTGTGGTGGATTGGAGCCCCTGGTAGAGCTTCTGCGCTCAAAGAATGAAGAAGTCCGAAGGCATGCCAGTTGGGCTATTATGGTCTGTGCCAGTGATGAGCAGATGGCTGTTGAATTATGCAGACTTGGGTGAGTGTGTGTGCTGAGTTTATGGCTCAGAGGAAGAGCAGAACATAGGGAAACATGCCTTAAGACCCCAGGAACATCAAATAATTCATATCACCATACCCATTTAACTTAGCACTCAGGAGCCCTGCCTGTCTACAGTCTGAGGTTTGGCTTTGGATGGGCCCCTGGAGACAGGGTGTACTTCCCTCGCCCACCCATCTGAATGTGCCCTACCTGAATTTACACATTTATTTTCAATATTTTCCTTTTAACTTCTTCATCTTGATAAATTCTTCTCTTACACTTTCCTCTACGATTGCCCAACACAGTCCTATTTACCTCTCAGCTTCAAGGCTGAAATGAACTCGGTGAGCTATGACCATCATCTTTATTCCCCACCTGAAGCTTTTCACAGGATTTCTGCTTTAATGAACATTCTTTGCTCAGCATGCTCTCCTTACAAGCTGTGTATCAGCAAATTGGGTTTCAGTTTCATAGACAGGTTTTTCTATTAATTTCCAAGCCTTTATTCCTTGTATGTATTGCTTTGTTAGCCAAAGTTGGGGTCCAGAACCAGTTTTGCATTAAATGAACAATGATGAAAAGCCCAGGACCAGACAGAGTCACAGCCTAATTCTGCCAAATCTTTAAAGAAAAACTATGACCAATGTTCCCAAACTGTTCCATAAAATAGAAAAGGTAGAAGCACTACTGAACTTATTCTATGAAGTCAGCCTTACCTTGAATCAAAGCCAGATAAGGACACAACCATAAAATAAAGTTACAAACCTTTCTCCCTGATGAACATAGATACAAAATAGTCAATAAAGTTCTTAACTGAATCAAAGAACACACTAAGAAGATAATACACTGAGACTAACTTGGTTCCATTTTAAGGCTTCTCTGATGGCTCAAAAAACAAATCAATAAATTTAATAGAGCACAGCATGAGACAGTAAGGTCAGAAATCATCATCTCAAATGATGTAGAAAGTCTTTACAAAGTCAGCATCCTTTCATGATAAAATCTTTGAAGAAACTAGGAATACAAGGAACATACTTCTGCAGAATAAAGGCTATGCACAACAAACATATTGCCAACAATATACTAAATGGGAAAGTCTGAGAGCATTTTCTCTAAAATCAGGAACAAGAGAAGGTGCCCCTCTCACCAATCTTACTCAATATCAAAACTCAAGTCTTGGCTAGAACAAATAAGACAAGACAAGAGGAAAAAATAAAATGGATTCAAAGGAAAGGAAGAAGATAAATTATCTCCATTTGCAAACAATATGATTCTATACTTAAAGCCCCTAATATTCCACCATAAAGCTTTAGAGCAGAGTGAATGACAGAATAAAAAGTATACAAAACAAGTAGCTTTTCTATATTATAATATTTGCTGAGAGAGAAATTAAGAAAAAATTCCACTTTGCAACAGCTTAAAATAAATACCTAGGAATAAACCTAACCAAGGAGGTAAAAGATATTTTGTGAAAACTTTAAGTCTCTGAATAAAGAAATTGATGAAGGCACCATGTTTATGAATCAATTTTGTGAAAATAGATATATTACCAAAAATAATCTAGATTCAATGCAATCTCCATCAAAAATCAATGGAGACAGACACCAATGATTCCCATCCCAAACCAGGGCAAAGATCCAGAGATACTTAAGATCTCAACAACAAAGCAGACTCAAAACTCACCCACTATGACTCAGGGAACTGAGCGGAAGAGGGGGCAGATAGAATGTAAGAGACATGGTGGGGGAGAATATCCAGAGACATGGCCCTCCTCAGCAACAATACTGAAGGGAAAAAAAAAAACAACAAAAAACTGACTACCTCTGGTACAGTTCATAACCCCCTATCCTATGGACAGATCCAGTATGCACACCGAGGAAGGACACCAGTGGGTAGGGGACAGAGAGGAGGGAAACAGGGACACATTTACAATATTTGCTCATACATTGTATAAACTGATTCATAATAAAGATATTTTTAAAAAAGAAAAAAACAGTGATATTCTTCATAGAACTAGAAAAAATTCTAAAATTCATGTAGAAGCACACATACACACACAAAAAAACCAACACGCCAAATTGCCAAAATAATACTAAGCAGGGAAACCTGTGCTAGAGGTATATCACAATACCTGACCATAAATAATATTACAGAGCCAAACTA
>PVHP010039383.1:0-16369 GCA_004024765.1 Zapus hudsonius | reverse complement strand
GCACAGTTTATGGGAGGAAAGGATTTATCTGTAGCTATAGATACAAGAGAAGTTCCAGAATGCAAAAGAGGCTGTTCCCCTTTCACAGGTCCAAGCAGAGAGAAAACCCACCACCTATACCACACACACACACACACACACACACACACACACACACACACACACACACAGAACAGGGAACAGGCAGGAGGGCCAAGGAGAGAATCTCTTCCCTTTTATATAGGCTTAGGGTGGGTCTTACAACCCTTCCCCAGACTTAATGGCTTCCTGCACTTCCCACACAGGAAAGGATGTTTACTTCTTTGAGCTTCTTTACATCCTGCCCCTTGCTGAGAGGCTGCCTTCCTGTAAACACTCTCAGAGATCCACCAAAGATAATTAAAAAGATCCAAGTTGACAACAAAACCTAACCATCACAGGCCATGAGAAGTCTGGGAGCCAGGTCTGGGAACTGCCCTGTGACTGGTGATGGTTTTGTGGCTTAGACTACGAACGAGAAAAGCTCAGACTTGGTGACAGATGCACCTGAGTGTTCAGGTTTTCAAATCCCAGCAAGAGAAAGCTTCTCTTCAGTGTCTTCAAGTTGGTATCACTTCTGCCATTTATTTGTGCATTTATAACAGTGCATCTTAAGTCAAGACAGTAGTTGTACATTTTCAAACAACCTTAAAGTTATCGTGAAAACAATGGTCCTTTACCACTTATATGTCTCCATCCTCAGAACTATCAGCTGTTTCCTGTCAGGAGAAGTGCTTGATTCTCTGAGCTGCTGCTTCTAGTGACATTTATTGTGTGGAGGTACTGGGTACCACAAAACAGCCATTAGGTTTCATCCAATAAGGGGTCTTGGCAAAGCAAGAATGAGTTTCTGATTTAGTATGAATTTCTGATGTGTGTGCTTAATACTATTTTTGTCTGTAATGATGACAAACCTAATTATAGTAAGAACAACAATAATAAATAATAGAATTCCAGCACGGAATGAGCACTTGGATAAGTACTTTTACAGAGATGAGCCTTTATGAGTCTCTAAGGACTCCTAGACACTCATCAGATTCTTCTTATGGGAAAATAGAGGCACAGAGAACCTCAGTAAAAGCCCTAATCATTTCTCTCTTGAACCCAGGATGTTACTGTAATGGCAGAGAGTGAGGAGATAGATTATTTTGATAGATTGTAGGGACAGAATTTGAGTTCCAGAATCCTGACTTTAAAGACTTTGCTTTCACATTCTCTTATAAAAATAATTTATTTTTATTTATTAGAGAGACAGAGGAGATGGCCACACCAGGCCCTCTTCTGCTGCAAATGAACTCCAGATGCATATGTTCCTTTGTGTATCTGGCTTTATATGGGAATTATAGAACTAAACCTAAGCTAGCAGGCTTAGAAAGCAAGTGCCTTTAACCACTGAGTCTCTCCAACCACATTCTTTTTTCAATCATTTGTGATGGATCATTTTCATTGGATGCTTGAGTGCATTTGAAATTACCTAGTAGACACACCTTTGGGCATGTCTGTGAGAGTGTTTCCAGAGCGGTTTAACTGAGGATGGAAGATCCACTGGGAAGTTAGGCATTTCACAGACTGGGGTCTCAGACTGAAAATAAAAGGAAAAGAGAGACTTCCAGGTCAGTCCCAGCATTCATCTCTCTCTCTTTTTCCTGACTGTGGGTACCATGTCATTCTCCCACTGCTTTGCTTTCCCTGTTGTGATGGACCATGCCCTCAGATAAGCCCTTTTCCCTTTAGTTGCCTTCTTTAGATATCTTGTCACAACAATGAGAAAGTAACTAATACACTATTCTTCATGGATAAATGGAGGAACATGTCTGAGAGTTCAGGTGATGAGCCCATGGTCATATGATTAACACATGTTGGAGCTTTCTATCGAAGCAGTCTTCTGGCTCCTAATCCTGCGTCATTTCCCACATGTTAGTTCATGGCCCAAGCTCTGAGCCATCTTCATGGGCCAGAGAAACTTTGGAAGGCTCAAAGGAAATTAAAGAATAAGTCTCAGGCCTCCAGCCACTCCGTTGTGCACTTAAGTAAGCTGCAGAAAGGCCAGGCCATTTATTTTCAGGAACAGCCTAATGATCACCCAGCAGGTCTAGTTACGGATGTGGCTCGTCAGGCCACCTGGATATACTAGTGTGAAAAGCCCGCAGTCCGTCTCAGGCTGATGGATTGCCCGCGTTATTAATACGGAAAAGGAGGGAGATTTACTTTCGGTAGTGGAATTAAGGTGCTCCAGCGCACCCTGGACTAGTTGTTTTAAAATAACAGGGGACTGAGTTTCTCTTGGAAAAGAACTTAATTTTTATTGAAAACCTACCACCTTCAAATGGCTGGGAAGTTGAAGAACTATAAAACTGTCAACCAGCCCCATTATTAAAAGCTTTATTTGACAAATCTTCCACTGCTGGGGTAAGTCGTGCATTCCCCTCCTTTCTTGCAAGAAATAAAACCACTCACTTATGCAAACTGCTGGCAAGGCATGGAAACAGATGGACTTCTAAACACCAGCCGAGACACCATGGCCCTTCCCCACAGCCTAATGGAAGCCAGGGCCCTTCATAAATCTCAGGCTTCTGGGACGGAATGGTGTCTCTACAACTTCTCATCTCTCTGGTTTCAGAGAGGGCTGAGGAATAAGCCCTTATTTCTGGAAGATTTTTCTGGGAATGGGAGAAATTTAAGGGCATGGAAGAGTGCTTTGCTAGGATAGACCTCCTTTGTTGGTTCTCTCTCTCTCTCTCTCTTTCTCTCTCTCTCTCTCTCTCTCTCTCTCTCTCTGTGTGTGTGTGTGTGTGTGTGTGTGTGTGTGTGTATGCATTTTAGCATCTGCTTGCCACAGTGCACGGGTGGAGGTCAGAGGACAATTTTCAGGTGTGAGTCCTCACATTCCACCTTGTTTGAGACAGGCTCTCTCTCTTCCTCTCTCTCTCCTCCCCTCTCTTTCTCTCCCTCTTGCTAATGGAAAGATCATACTAGCTGGCCCATGAGTTTCAGGATTCTCCTAACTGTGCCTTCCATTTCCATAGGCACGTTGTGGTGACAGAGTTGACATGAGTCCTGGGGGTACTGACCTCTGGTTGTCAGGCTTGCACAGCAAATGCTTGTAACCCTCAGAGCCATTGGTCTAGCCCTGTGTTGATTCTCTATTATCCATTACAAATTGGCCAGTAGATGTAGAGATTTAGCTCACATGTATTATCACACGATTTCCGGTTCATCGAATTAGGTTTGCTTAATCTGAAGAGAAAAAAGGAAGGAAAGAAAGAAGAAAAGTTTATTTATGGGTGCTTTGAACAAAAAGGAAAGTCATAGTTCTCTTTTAGAATATCGCCAAGAGGAGTTATGAATGTGAGGGATGGTGGTGCCTGCCTATAATCCTAGCACTGAGTAGACCCAGACAGGAGGACTGTGACTTTGAAGACAGTTTGGGTTATATAAGAATACCTTGCTGTTGTCAACTTTCTCCTTGCTGAAGAATAGAACCCAAACAAAAGCTGCTTGTGGAGGAAAGGGTTTATTTTGTCTTACAGACTCAAGGGGAGACTCCATCAAGGCAGGGAAAATGATGGCATGAACAGAGGATGGGCATCACCTCCTGGCCAACATCAGGTGGACAACAGCAACAGGAAGGTGTGCCAAACACTGGCAAGGGAAAGCTTGCTAGAACCCCCATATGCTCACCCCCAACAACACAGCTCCAACAAGGTTCCAATTCCCAAACTGCCATCAGCTGGGGACCGAGCATTCAGAACACACTTGTTTTTGGGGGGACACACCTCGATCAAACCATCACACTTGTCTCAAAGGAAAAAGGAGAAGGACAAGGAGGAAAAAAGGGATGGACATGGGTATACATATATGCTGGAGTGCTGGATTGCTGGATTTCTATGGTTAATATTGGACGTCACTCCACAGGTTTCCTAGAACAACTACACCATTTTACGTTCCCAGCAGTAGTATCCAAGGGCTCCAGCATTCTCCATCCTTTCCAACTCTTGTTCCTCCTTTTCTTCCTTTTGGCCATTCCAGGAGATGTGTTTTAGTAACCCACTGATTGACATTTTCATAAGGATCATGATGTTGAGAATCTTCTTATGAAGATATTTATATTTCAATAAGGAGTTATAGGATGCTCTAAAGCTTTCCTAGTGAGTTGCACTGAACAGTGGACTTGTAGACAGCTCTAAGGAAGAGATGACTGTAGGCAGTGAGATCTCCCCAGTTCCAAAACCCCAGTGTCCAGAAGTGTATGGGGTTGCCTGCTTAATGCCCGTGGGAAGCCTTTCCCAGATGTTGTAGGGTCTGAAAACTCCCCGGTCTAAGCTCTGCTCATTCATCTTGGTTATCAAGTAATATCCCGCCTACAAAGTCTGCTGGGGAAAGCACGGCCAGATGCCATCTCTTTAATATTTAGAAATCTGCCTTAATAAATCCTAGCCCTTCCCGCACATTGCTATCTGTATCCATGGTCTCCAGTTTTCTGGGAATTCAGTGGGATGGTTTCTTATCTGTTAGCTTGTCAGAAACAGACGTGAGGACAATCAAATGTTCATCTATTCACATCTGGTGTTCTGTGGGGAACAGCGTTTAGACCCCTACCGTGTTTAACTGTATAAATGGTCTCTATCTATCATCTAAATCAGAACTGGGTATGTGCGGAGCAAGCCAGATCAGATAGAGACTCTCGAAGGGTGAGTGAGGAGAGGGGGCAGTCTGCACCATCCTATACCAGTGAGAACTTGCAGAACTCCCAGCCTAGCTCTGCTTACTTTTTCTATGTGGATATCTAATCTAGTTGAAAATTTTGCTTTTAAATATGTCATTGTGCAATGCTGGTGGCCATGCTTGTGTGCATACATGCCCCCTTCTCTCTGTATGTATGTTTGGGTGTAAGTATGCCTGAGCCTTGGGCTTCTCACCCCTGCATTTCCATATCACCCATCAGTCATCTTGTGCACCCCCTTACTCAGCCCTCTGTGGATGAACCTTTGCATTCTCTTCTGCGTGTCTATCTGTGCTTATCAGTAACATCTCTCTATGTGTCTGTAGGTCACAGCATCGGTCTGCATAAGTGTCGATGTGTTCCTCTGTGCTCTGTGTGTGGGTTTATTTAGTGCGTGTGCTCATGTCTCTCTTGTATGTGTGCCCTTTGCCCACTTTCTCCTCATTCTCCTGTGGCTGGATGCCAACCATCTATCTCCTTGTTGAAGGGGTAGAATGGGCCTTATGCCAAAAGGAACTAACTATCCTTATGATAAGTCTGAGGTGTGGCTTCCAGTGTCTCTGGGGATGGCCTCTCCCTCAGCTGTGTTCAGCCATGTACTGAAGACACTGGAATGGGGGAAGAATCACCTGTGTTGACATCAATGCCTTCTTGCTTTGGGCTGCAGATGAGGCCTGCAAACAGCCCTCCCTATCTTTGCTTGTCTGCTAAAGAAAGGTTCTGAGAGATGGTGGGACTAACACCCTCCATTCTCCAACCAGCTCCCGGTGGCTCCCTGCTCTGCAATCTTCTTGTTTCAGGACCCACAGCAACACTTCTTGCTTTTGGCCACCTTGCTCTCTGGCTGTGCTCCGTTTTCTCTCCAAGTCCCATTTTCTCCCTCTGTGCTCTCACACAGGGCTCGATGTCTCTGCTTTATCATGGTGCCAGCAGACAAAAGGAGAGTGACGGCTCTAATCAGTACCATCTCCATCATCAATACAAACTGAAGTTTACAAGTAAACTACAAAGGCCTTGGGCTTGCCACATGTGACCTGCTCCAATCCAAAAGTTAACCCAACAACCTAAGTGAAATAATTTGCAGGCCTCCAGCAGCCACTGGTATTGACTGGACAATCACAGAGTGTCAGACAGGATGCAGAGCTCTTCACATCAATTAAACCACTTAATATTCAGCACCACTCCCAGGAAGGAGATGTTATTATCTCCACTTAACAGACAGGAAAACCGATATCAAGAGAGGATAAATAATTTGCCTGAGGTCACACAGCTAGTCATGATAGTGCTATCAAAAGAATGCGGGCATTTGGGGTGAAGAGCTCATGTTTTGTGTTTCTATGGGGCGGAGAGATGGGATCTAGCCAAGTTCCTGAGGTCTACAATGTTTGTTTCTTTGATTTTTTCCAGGACAAATGATACTAGAGAAGGTCATAGAGTCTTGGGTACTTAGTGCTGGCACTGTTGGCTCAGCAGCACACTATTACAAGATGCCTCCCTCTGAGTCTAGATTGGCTATTGGTTCACATGTAAGGGCATGCACCCACACACATACGTCCACACATTATTTCTCCTAGAACTTCAGAGAACATTGCTGTTGAGCTACAGAGGGAGAGGATGAAGAGTTAGGGGGATATTGGTAAAAAAAATCACCAGAGTTCTGTTACATCAGGGGAGTAAGTTCAAGAGGTCTGTGGAGCAACATGGTTGGTGTGTTCTTGCAAATTACTGCGAGTTGAGTTTTAATGTTTGTACCACAGAAAGATGAGCGTGTGAGGTAACACAGGTGTCATGTGGCTTTGTTGAGCATTCCACAGTGTATACATGTTTTAAAACATCATGTTGTGAACCATAAACATGCAGTTATTTGTCCATTAAAATAACAATTTAATGGACTGGGAAGATGCCTCAGTGATTAAAGGAGCCTGCTCACAAAGCCTGCCAGCCTGAATTCAATTCCACAGTCACCCACATAAAACCCTACACATGTTCATTTCCAGCAGTAAGGAGCCATGGCACTCCCCCCACACTCACACATAAATAAAAATAAAATATAATTTATAAAGGAATGTTGGTATCACTGTTGCTATCTCCCTTTGTCTCATGCCTCCTATGAGACACATTACTGACTCCCTACAACTAACAGTTCCTCTCTGCCCATTGTACTTCTCAGTTGTCTACAGTGGCCTGTCTTCAGATCTTGCAGTAGCCTCCACATTGACTATACAGCTTCTGCATTACCACCAGCATCCCTTCTCCAACTCTCTTCCTTTCTCCCAACCCTCAATAGCTCCCTTCCTCTTCATAGAAACAGTCACATTCCTCCTGTTCCCAAGTGATGGGACACACTGTCTCCTGCCTCACTATCCTCTTCCACACTGGCTGCACTGATCTCCCTTATCCTCACGCATGCCTAGACACGCACAAGCCCTGGTGCTAGCTCTTCTTGGATGTGGTATGCTCCCATCCTTGAAGCTGGCAGAGTCTTGCTCAATTGTGTTGGCTAGTACAGCAGCCACTCTCTCAGTAAAGCATCTCTGCCTGCCTTCCAACCACATCAGTGTATTGTCTGTTACTTGTGATTTTCTCCTTAACACTTGTAATCATCTATCTGTTTTATCCATCCATCATCTATCTATCTATCTATCTATCTATCTATCTATCTATCTATCTATCTATCTATCTATCTATCTATCTATCTACTATCTATTTATCTATTACCTATCATTTCTCAATCATCAGTTCATCATGTACTCTATCTATCTATCATCTATCTATCTATCTATCTATCTATCTATCTATCTATCTATCTATCTATCATCCATCCATCCATCATCTAATCTGCTTTATTTTCTACCTCAGTGCCAGCAAGTTTATAGGCATTGTCTCATGTTGATTTCTGTGACATACTTAGCACATAGTAGGCATTCACTTTATACCTGCTGAATGTCATATCCATGACAACACATGTATGGGATGCACATGAACATGATGCAAAATTTAAAAGGTCCAAGGGGGAAAATGTTCTCTCCCACCGGTACCCTTTAACCATACACCTTATTATAATTTGTTAGTTAGCATACAAAATAATGGCTTTCAGTATGCCATTTTCACACATGCCTAACATTGACTTTGTTCATATTTAATTCCATTACCATCTCATACTCCTCTTTCCCCTCACCAGGTCCCTTCCCTCTCCCTAAATAGTCCTTCTTGAATTTGCACATGAGAGAAAACATGCACTACTTGCCTTTCTTCCACCCACCCCAGACCTTCTCTTGTTCTCCTCCATCCTCCATTAAACCCCTTTTCCCACCAAATGTCTCTGTTTTCTCAGGAAACAACTGCTTACTTCTTAATCCACATCCTTCCAGAGGTATTCTAAATATACAAACATGTATGTGTATTCATGTATGAGCTCTACTTCCACACCAGGATGCTGTGTGTCCAGACATGTGTGAGAGTGGGGTGGTGAGGCCAGAGTGGACAAGTAGCAGCAAGGTGACAGTGAGTCCCCTTGCTATTCGGAATCAAAGAGTTTGGCTTTTGCCACACGAGGGGGATGGGAACCATTGGTGCTACAGCAGTATCATGTGTGGACTGGCTTTGAAAATTTTGCTTCTTTATGTATTATCTTGGGAATCGTTTCACATCACAACATGTGGGATACCTTCAATATTTAAAATATCTGTCCATTACATAATTGTATCAACATGCATTTGCTATTATTATAACAGTCCTCTTATTGATGGACTTTTGGGCAGTTCCCAGTATTGTGCGCTTATGGACATGACCATAATTAATAACACAGTGCTCACATCATTTCTCACAAATGCAAGTCTGTCTGTGGGATGGATTCCTAGAACTGGAATTGTGTTGGCTTACTTAAAAAAAATCAATGCTCAGCTAGTTCATCTTTCTCAAGAGGGGAGTTCACGGCAATGCTGCTCCAGAGGGAGGCTGTACCACTGTGTATCATTATGTCAGAATTAAAAATCCACTCATTACCCAGTTAATGGGGACTTGCAATGAGTGCTCACTTGGAAGCTTAGCCCACACCTCTCCCTCTGCCTCAAGGAACTACACCAATCTCAGAGGCTGGAAATGGCTCTCAGATAACAATAGCAGAAGACCTCATTTTCCTTAAAAGCCCCATGGAGGTCAGACCTCCCTTAACTGTTTCATTCTGAGTGGCTGTCTTTGATTTTGCTTGCTGTCTCACCCAAGGACATCTCCTATCTTCTTTCAAAGTTAGGTCTGAAGGCTGGGAAGAAGGGATATGGTCAGTAAGACTGTTCCATGCAGCAGCAGACAGAGATGGAGGAAATGAAAGACAGCAGCTCTGCTTCAGCCTCTTAAGAAGTTTTTCTTTCTATGTAATATGGGGAAAATAATACTTACCCCAGTCCGGCATGTTGAAACAGGCCTATAATCTCAGTACCTCATAGAGGCTGAGTCAGGAGGATTGCAAGCTCTAAGCCTGGATAGGCTACAGAGTGTGTCCTAGACAAATTAGGGCAACTTAGAGAGACTATGTCTCAAAGGTATAACATATAAGAACAAAGCTGTAAATAAAGCTCAGTGGTAGAGGACACACCAAGCCCTAAATTCCATCCCTAGCACCACAAAACAATAGCATGAGCCACCTACTTCTCATAGAGATCGTGTTAAATTATCATTCACTAATTAAAAAGATTCACTAAACTCCATCCATGTATGAAGCTATTCTGGGGTCCAGGAATGTAGACCTGAGCAAAACTCACAAAGTTCTTTAACCACATGGACAACCAGGATAGGTGAAGAGCTGTCCATGGTGCTTGTCACATGGTGTGGTCTTCTAGCATTCATTCACCATTAGAGAGGGTACAGTGACGTGTTTGTTTGGAAGAGTTGGGGCAGATTGCGAGACATTTGTGTTTGACTTGAGGACGAGGACATTGGTTTTATGGAAGGGAAGAGCACAGGGGGTTTCCTGCACAGGGGATGAGAGAAAACACCTCAGATTGGAAAATTGAAAAATAGGGCCCAATCAACAATAGGTCATGAGGTGCAGTGTTCCCTTACCCTCTCACAATGTGAACAGGACAGACTTCCAGGCAGGGCCTCCTATGCCTGGCCCATTCTGTTCTCTGAGCTAAGTTTGGAGTCTGACTGACATGGCAGCCACTGAGCTTCATTTTACACAGACCCCATGTGTTCCCTCTATCCCTTCATGCTCTATGACCTGTGTATGTTACATAGACTTCATGGGTTCCCTCTATCCCTCCACACTCTATGACCTATGTATTTGACTCAGACCCCATGTGTTTTCTTCACATTCTATGACTTGGGTATTTTAACAAAAATACTGACATTAGCTCATATGTGTTCTTTGTTGGTTCCCTTTTGGTTTTTAATCATTCTCTTTTGATTTGATAAATGAGTCTTGGCTTCTCACAACTTTCCTGAAGACCCAGGGTGGGGAAAAACATCCTTTCCAGTAGCTCTAACAGTTGTGAGGGAAAAAATGAGCCTCCTCTATACTCAATAAATCACTTTGTCACCTTAATCTTTTATTGATCTCAATAAAAGTTGTATTTTGTTTCTTAACAAAAATCCACTGGGGAAGCCATCCTAAACAGGTGGGGGCAAGATGAGAATAGTGGTCAACCCATCACCTCATATAGTTATTTATGGGAGAGCAATGGATTTGAGAGGGGCCGGGGGTGGTAACAGACTAAAAAACCCTTCTCACAAGTGATGCATTATATTTTAAAAGACACACTTGACTCCAGGTAGCCCACTCCCAGACAAGACTCTGTAGCTGTATTTTATGCAGACTTTTATAAACAGGTCATAAACATCCTGCATCTCCAAGCCAGAAAAGTGAAGGTTCTTTGCTGCTTCCATGCAATGTATCTATGCGGTCAGTTAAATTTAGAATGTGGCAATCACTGTGCTCCAGGCTGACTTGATCTCTAGGGGAGGATTATCAAAACAGGTTACTCATGGAGGAATGAGGAGCATTTCATCAGGGGTAGGGATAAAGCTTTTGTTAAGGGCTGGAATAAATATATTTCTCCCTTGCTGCAGAAGCAAAGAAACACTAATAAAAAATGGCCTTCAATGTTAATATGTGTGTGTCTTCTCATCTCTCCCCAGGGCATGAGTAAACAGAGAGCTTGGTGATTTGATCTTTAAAAAAATAGTAAAACAGAAAAGGCAGTGTGCACATACAAGTACAATAATGTTCCTTTGCCTACTTTTCCTGCATGCCTTAACTTTGTCATCATTTCTATAAGTGATGGACCTGGGTGCTTTCACTCTCACCAAGCTAAGAATGCTGAGGTCATAAGATATGAATCAGGTAAGATCCTTCACTTCCTGGAGCTTGTGTTCTAGGTGACATGGGCCCCTTTATCTATGATTTTTGTGCCTGTGGTAAAATTGTAAATAAAAACTTCTAGAAATAGGGGCTGGGAAGATAACTCAGTAGGTAAGAGTCTTGCTGTGCAAGCATATGGAACTGAGTTTGATCCCCACTGCCAATGTAAAGTCAGACATGGCCATGCGTGTATGTAACTCCAGTGCTGAAGGGGGTGGAGACAGAGGATTACTGGTGTTTCCTGGCCAGCCAGTCTAGCCAAAAATTAAAAAAAAAATTAAAAAACAAATGGGAACTCAGTAGCATACTCAATCTCAGGGAAATAAGGAAGAAGAGTGATAAAAGACTCTTTTCCTCTTTTCCTGATCTCTGCATGGGTGTGCAAAAGGTGTATGCATCTGCATATACATATGCATACACATAAACATGCATACTAATACTACACACACACACATGCACACACACATACACCAAAGAATTCTGGAAATATAAACTGGACTTCAGTTGTTTACACAGTTGTCCCTCTTTTTCCATGAGGGGAATCTTTTCATGGCCTCCAGGTGATACTCAAAACTGCAGTTGGTATCACACTCTATATATACTATATTTTAATATACATACACATCTATGATAAGTTTAATTTATACATTAATTATAAGAAGAGATTAATGATAGAGTAAATAATAAATAGAACAATCATAAGTGTATTTTGTATTTAAAATTGTTGATAAATGATCTCCTGAGCTGGTAAGGACAGAGTTGGGTTTGGAGCCCAAGTTCTGTGGTTCAAGGTCTTTATCATGTCACTTTTCTCTGTTCTTGTTAAATTTAGTGTTTTTAATTTTCCTTTTCTCATTACTATAAATTCATACACTCACTGGCTCTATTGAATATTCAAACCAGCAAGGGGAGGTGTTTTGGCATCAGTTAGGCCCATCTGAGATGCTGGATGTTGGACAGGATCATGTCTGCCCAGTGAAGTCAGGTTCTAGGGGGCCATGGATGCCATAAGAGCACAGGAGACACTTTTATGACTTCATCCTAATGTGGATGTCACTCAAGCATCACTGAATGTGATGAGAAGAAAGGGTCAATTCTCCAGCAGGACCTACACAAACACCAGGAGAGGGGAGACACACAGGACCCCAATACAATGCCCTTGCTAGAGAGCATTATTTCCCATCTGCCCTGTTCTATTGGGATCAGCATAACTGTGTCATCTCATTAGCATACATTCACCAGGATAGGCCATGGAATGGAGCAATGACTTTGGGAGATTTCGGTGGTCTTCTCTGCCCCCATCCACATGTATTCATTGATTGATCCGCTTGTAGACTATGGGAATATTAGGTAGGTTTCAGCATTCATGACTTCACCGTGGCTGATGCTACTTACACATGTCCTCCACAGTAAAGGGGAAAATGATGAGATCAAAGCAGAAGAGAGACTAGTCCAAAAGAAGAAAAGATTCAGTGGAGGGGTACTAAGGAAGGGATCTGGAAGGGAATTATGATCATGGAATACTGTCTTTATGTAAGGAGGTTATCAATAAAGAGTTTAGAAATCTCAGGTCTGTGCACATTTAGGGCAACAAGTATGGTAGGAATCAAAGGAGGTCATGAGAAATGCAGAGGCAGCATTAACTGCAGTTGTGAGCACTGCATAAAGGAAGCAGTATGTGCACTAGAAGATCCTTTACACAACCAGCTTCTCTGCAAAGGGAAAGGGGAAAAAAATCAAGGCATAATTGCCAGCACTGGATCTTTACAAACATTGTTTGCATAGAAGCTAATGAGACTAATGCATTTCAATGTCTCAGTCATGTTTTTGTTTTTTCATTCAACAAATATTTGCTGGAAGTCTTCTATATTCCTGACTATGTGCTCAGTGCTTATGCACGAAGGTCCATTCAAGGAGCCTTCAAGGAGCTCCAAGTTTAAGTGGCGTATTTAATATTTAGGAAATTGGTTCTCATTTAGCAGGAGAACAAAAAGATGCTGGTCATTTTTGTCCATCACATGGGGAAGACTGTTCTTGTCATAGTAGGTAGATCCCAGGGGAGATGCTCATAATTCTACATTTCATAGCGAAGCCACCTCCCAGTAAAGAATTATTTGTGCCCAAAATGCTAATAGTAAGGCAATAAACTATTTGAGAATGTCAAGTCATGGGCTTTATTACAAAGGCTTATAATTTCTATAGGAATTCAGAAACAGTAAGTCAATGAGCAGTGAAACAGTTTTCATGAAGAATGTGATATACAAACTCAGTCTGATAGATTAATAAAGCTTGTTTGGTGTGAAAGAAGATGGAAGGCATTCTTAGGAGAAGGATTAGGATTGTGTGATGTTAAACTCTGCCTTTTAATTTGATAGGATTTAAAATTACTATGGACACAAATCTCTTGGCATGTCTGTTAGGGATTTTTCTAGATTTGACTAATTGATGTGAAAGGACCCATTCTAACTATGGGCCATCCTATCCCATGAATTGGAGTCTTGGAGTTTATAGAAAAGAGAAAGCTATCTGAGAACCTGCCTTCATCTCTGTCTGCTTCCTCTCTGATGATGCACTGATTGTGACACCCCCTTCCTGCTCCTGCCATGCTTTCCCCACCATGATGAACTCCATTCTCTGGCACCATAGGCCAATTTAAACTCTTCTATAAATTGCTTCTGGTTGTTTGTTTTGTCAGAAGATAACTGACACACTGTGCAAAGGCCTGGTGGCATATAATATGGTGGATTTAGTGTTGAGTACATGCATGTCATGAAGGGAGGAGCGAGGTGAAAGATAGATCTGTTTACATGAAGTCAAGGCCTTTTGATACCATGCTTAGGATTCTGGAGCCTTCTGTCAGATCAGTGGTCAGCAAACTAGAGCCTAAGAACTACATCCTTCTCATGCCTCTTTTTGAGTAGCTAAGAATGATTTTCACGTGTTTAGATAGTTGGAAAAAATTCTAAAGAAAAACAGTTTGTGATGTATAAAAATGATATGCAATTAAAATTTCAGTGTCCATAAATGAAACTTACTGGAAACAGCCTCTCATTCGTTTCATAATTGTCTATCAGTTCTCTCTCACTATAGCAGCAGAGGACAGTGTCATGAAACTATCTGGCTTATAAAGCTCCAGATATTTGTTATCTGGTTCTTTATAGTTTACTAATGTCTGGACTATGGAATAGAGAGTAACACCCATCATACCAGCTTGGAAGGGACTCTGGAAGCCAGGAAATGTCATTGGAAAGCTGTTGTTAATCCAATCAAAATATTTATTAAGGGCACATATCAGTCAGGAGAAGCTAGGTTGGGCTGCAGTAACAGGTGAACCTATAGATCTCAATGACTTCCAAGTCTGATTTCTTACAATACATTGCATTATGGTAATGTATGAGTCAGAGTTATGCTAGGTTGTGCTGTGCTAACAAGTGAGCCCACAGAGCTCAATGACTCTTAAGTCTTGTTTCTTACTCAATACATGTGTTAGTCAGATTTATGCTAGGTTGTAAGAAGTGAGCCTACATCTCTCAACAGATTTTAAGGGTCGATTCTTATTCATTGTAGGCCAGTTGGGATTATGTTCTTTCCTCACTTTAGGACCCAAGCCAACAACTCTTTATCTGGAATATTTCAGCTCTGTGGTACAAGGGAAACTGTATACAATGAGCCACCTACTGGCTGTTAGATTATGGCAGAGAGGGATGCACAATGGCTTCACTCATATCTCATTGGACAAAACAAGTCATATTATTACTCCACAATCCTCCCACAAGGATGGCATCACAGACAGCGGCAGGATGGACAAAGATGAAACATTGTGGTCATTACAGAGGATGGGTGGGAAGGAGGACAGAGCAGGCAGATTCTAAGGGGACATTCAGTACTTCCTGTCTGTGATGCCTTGATGTGTATGGTGGTGACATGCACTGAAATGGGAAACTCAAGTGGATAGGTTAGGAAATAAGATGGTGACTTAGGGTTGAGAAATTGAGATGGGGTGTCAGTTTAGGCAGCTGAGGAAGTAGGCTGAATCTCAAGACAGGTGTAAGAAACTGGAGATTACCATCACTCTGATTTCCCTTGTGACTGTAGAAAGTGATTACCTTCCTAGAGTAAATGACATGATAGAGAAGTGTTAGCCACAAGAAACGTGCCGCAGAAACGAGTATCAAATATTTCAGCAATGATCCCTTTTTGAGTGTGTGTGTGTGTGTGTGTGTGTATGTGTGTGTGTATATGTGTGTGTGGGGGGGGGGTGGAGGTCTGTAAACTTGATCAGATTAGGAATCAGGTAAGAGACACTTCCTGGGCTGGTCTGTGAGGATGTTTCCAGAAAGAATTCAGAGGGCGAGGAAGTCCTTCCAGAGCAGGTGGCCCTTGTGCATAAAGAAGCTCTGGAAGAACTCGATGCCCTTTTGAATGGGTGCCCCTGCTCCTTCCTGGGGCATGCACCTACCCTGTTTCAACTATCTTTCGTGGACATTAGAACTGACTTTCATTAACCTTCTAGGGTGGACTGAAAACCAATATCTCTCCAGGAATCCTCCAGGCCTTCAGAGCCAGATTGGGCCTGCTGATAGGGACAGCTTGTGGACTGAGTAGTTACCAGGTACTCTGGCTATTGGCTTCTATTATTTATAATAGATATTCATTCTATTGGTTTGTTTCTTTAGAGAACCCTGACTAATACAGTGTGTTTGTGTGTGTGTGTGTGTGTTTGTGTGTGTGTGTGTGGTGTGTGTGTGTGTTTGCATGTGTGTGGGACACATTTGTGTTCAGGCACACATGTACACATGTATGCACATCCACACAAAGGAAAGATGTTAATGTCAGGTGTCTCCCCAGATTGCTGTCCACCTTATTTAATGAGACAGCATCTTGTACTTGAACCCAGAACTCTCTAATTTAGCTAGTCTAGCTACCCAGATTGCCCTGGAGATCCTCTGCTTCTGGAGTGTTGAGATTACAGGCAGGCCACCACACTCGCCCAACATTTAATTTAGTAGGTGCCGGTGATCCAAACTCAGGTCCTCATAATTTCACAACAAGTGCTTTCCCACTGAGCCATCCCTGCAGTCCCCAGATAATTCCTTTGCCTATGAACTAAATAGAACAAGTAGAAACTCCATTAATGATTTACCTTGCTTACATTTGGGCATATTACCTCCCCAGTAAAACTTTTGACAGTACACATCACACACACACACACACACACACACCCACACACACACACACACCCACACACACACACACACACACACACA
>PVHP010039382.1:0-16398 GCA_004024765.1 Zapus hudsonius | reverse complement strand
GCTAGAGTGAGACCCCATCTTAATCTCCCAGTAAATCAATCAATCAATCAATAATCTACTGGAAAAGCTTATGTTGAGGACCTGGGGTAGTAGCTCAGTTGGTAGAATGCTTGCCTAGCATGTACCAAGACCTGGGTTCAATTCTCAGAACCACAGAAACTAGGTGTGATGGATGGTGCAGGTCTCTAATCCAAGCACTAGGGAGGTGGAAGCAATAGGACTGGAAGTTCCACATTATTATTCCATCTTTGGTCATACAAGGTGTTTGAGCCCATCCTGGACTACATGAGACCCTATCTCAACAACAAAAGAGAGCTTAATATGTACTCAGACTGGGGGGAAAGTTAGCATGTTCTTCCTCTTATTATGAACCAACCCATGACTACAGATGTAGCCAAGGGCACTGTCATTCGTCATTCTCTGAATCACCTGTTTCAGAAGGCATAATGCCTTGATGCAGAATAGCCAAGTGTGTCACAATAACAACAATAACATGAAATATGTCCTTCCTCATGTAATTGTTCTCCTAACCTGAAACAAACCATCAGTCACTCTCTTTGCTGACCATAGAGATGCACCCTGTCAGCCATGGCTCTCCTCTCCCCATTTGCCTCTTGCCTTCCTTTGCATACCTTCAGCTCAAAGCTTTATCTGCCAGGTCACCTCTTGTCCAGGCTACTGGTGTCACCACCTGTGAATGTCTACTCATGCTGTTCCCTCCCCTGTCTTTTTCCTAGAGAAATCTGGAGGTACTCCACGTGTAATCAGCATAGATACTGCCTCTAGAAGTTTCCTTGGACATCACTTTCTCTTGCTCTAGGTTAGTTAGATGCTGTGATGGTTAATATTGATGGTCAACTTGATGGGAATCCAGAATCACATTGGAAACAAATCTCTGAGCATATCTTTGCAGTGTTATCTTGATTATGCTGATTTGAGGGTCTTGAACTGAATAAAAAGGTGAAAGTACTGCACTAACTGCCATCTGGGGGCTGGTTACCATTCCAGACCTCGAAGGGTCTCTCGATGCTGCTCGATGGTGTTCTGTGGTTTCTTCAGCAACAGGGTTTTGCCTCGGGCCTGGGGAGGGTATTCAAGAGCTTTGACAGAATTCTGTCTCGTTTTTGGAACCTCATGGGCTCCATATCGAACCATGCAGAGAATGATGGGATGAACAAGGGACTCACAGCCACAGCCATTCAATCAACAGAGGATAAGCCAGTGAGACAGAAACCAATGATTTTCAACACAAAAACCCCTAAGCTCACAACATTAAAGCAGCCTGAATACCCACCCACCACGACTCAGAGAACTGAGCGGAGGAGGGGGTGGAAAGATTGTGAGAGCCATGGTGGGGGAGACTCTCCAGAGGCACCCCTCAGTAACAACACACTTGGGCCAGGAGGACCGGGCTGAGTACTAGGCTATCCATGGTCCTCTGCCACAGGACTGATCTAGATGGCCCACGGAGGAGGATATCCAGCTGATTGGGGATGGGGGAGGGGGCATCAGGGAATTGGGGATAACAACGCACTGTTTGCCCATTAAATAATGTAACTCATTATGGACAATAAAAATAAATAAATAAATAAATAAATAAATAAATAAATGAATGAATGAATAAATAAATAAATGAATAAATAAATAAATGGAGAAAGCGAGCTGAGTACCAGCATTCACCTCTCTCCTTCCTGACAGTGGGTACAATGTAACCAGCTACCTCATAGCCCTGCCTCCACACCTTCCCCACCAAAATAAACCCTTCTTTCCTTAAATGGCTCTTTATCAGGTAGACACCAGCTATTCCAGCCACCTCATCTGCCCAAACTCAAATTCGCGAATGGAAACTAAATTAAGAATCTTTTTCTTGGGTTGGAGAGATGCCTCAGTGGTTTAGTGTGCTTCCTGCATAAGTATGAGGGCCTGAGGGGGCATGAGACCATCCAAATTCTAATCTGCAGAAACCACTTATAAACAGCTGGGTCTCGTCCTACATCTATGTAACCCCTGTCTTGTAGGGGAGTAGAGAAGGGAATTGATGGAGCTCATGAGAAAAAAAAAATATGTAAATATAGCAAGACTCCAGATTCAGTAAGAGATTCCTGCTCAAATAAAAATGGGTGGAGAGCAATGGAGTAGGGCACCCGACATGGCCTTCTCTGGCCACCACGGACCAGTGCACCCACTGTGGGCAAGTTCCTGGAGAGCCACAAGGGCACATACATGTGCATGCCACACACCTCACAAATGCCATGTTGCACACACAAAAAAATCTTCTTTTAATGTTTTTGTTTTTATTTTTCAAGGTCAAGTCTTGCTCTAGGCCAGGCTGCCCTGGAATTCACTATGTAGTCTCAGGCTGGCCTCAAACTCAAGGTGATCCTCCTACCTCTGCCTCCAGAGTGCTGGGATGAAAGGTGTGCACCACTATGCCCAGCCTGTTCTTTTTCTTTGTATGTGTGTGTATGCTCAGTGTGCAAGTGTGTGTATAGACAGATGGACATGTATGTGTGTGCATCCTCTTCACTCACTCTCCAGGCTGGGATCTCAAGGGTGTGTTGCCAAGTCCACGTTGTTATATGGGTGCTAGGGACCTGAACTCGGGTACTCAAGCTTGTGTATCAAGCACTTTCCCACAGAGCTCTCTCCCCCGCCCTTTAATAATCTTGCTAAGCAGAAGCCAGTACAACCACCCCACAGCCTTCTCTAGCATGGGAGTGATTTGTAGCTTGAGCAATGGAGCTACACTTGGCATGAGACAGAGATGAGTCTATATAACTGGAATATTTGTCTCTTTTAGTCTTGATGATACGCCATCTTCCACTGCATTGGTCAGAGGTGGTTGTTCATAAGGTATCTCATCCCTGGTGTCCCTGCTCAGAGAAACCACTTATGGACTATTGTGACAAGTTATTTGAAAAGCAAGGGTGAGGGCTGGAGAGATGGCTCAGTGGTTAAGGTACTTGCTTCTAGTGCCTACGGCCCCAGGTTCAATTCCCCAGGACCCACATATGCCAGACCCACAAGGTGGTGGCCCCTGGTTCTCTCTCTCTCTCTGTCTCTCTCTCTGTCTCTCTCTCTCTCTGTATCTTTCTGTGCTTGAAAATGAATAAATAAAATAATTTTAAAAAAGAAAAGCAAGGGTGAGACCTCCTCTCTATAACTACCTCTTTCCTTTTCTATTTTTCTATCCTAGTTTTCATATACATTGTTTTTCTTTCCCCAAGTCTTAGTTACATTTATTTGGAGTCCAGGGATGGATGCTGGTCTGTTTTTACCACTGTCTTGGGATCTTCTATTCTGAATTCCCTCCAGGTGGTGGGAAGGAGAAGTGATAGGAACAGGGACATCTTAGATGACCAGAAAGACTGGTTGACCAGCACCAAAGTCACATGGACTTTGTGTGCAGCAGTGAAACGAGGGCCAGAGACATGGACTCACTCAGAGACATGTATCCCCACAGAGATGAATCCAGGCAGCAGACGGAGGAGTTCCACTCAGGTGAAGCCAAGAGACTGGACCACAGAAAATTAAAGAAAAATTAATTTAAAGTATTACAGTTAAATAACTTACTTTGAGTATGAACCCTTATGAAGCAGAGTTGGAGTCTATTATGGAAAGAATTTTTTAAACAGATTTAAGCACAGGCATTAATAGAGAGAGAGAGGAGGTCAGGGGAAGAACACAGCACACCCAAATGTAGGTGTGCTTCTCAAGTGAGAACCGTGTTCACACACCCAAGTGTGTGGGTGTGCTCCTTCTCAAGAGAGACTTTCATTCACATGTCCCAGCAACGTATCTGGTTTTGGAGGCTTTTTGAAATTACATCGTGTTTCTAAGTGACCCTTCTTCTCTCTGCCCCTGTTAATGTAAATAACATGGGGTAGTTCCTAAGGGCTTCTGGTTCAGATTCCAATCTAAGAAGGATTCAAAAATAAACGGATAGATAGGAAGGGCTATACAAGTCAGGGTGTGTCAGGGGTTGGGGTGTCTTTTATACTATGGTTTGGTTTTCTTGTGAGAGTCCCAGACAATCACGGGTTTATAGCTGGGAAAAGAGAAAGGATGTCTTTGGCCACATATGCTTAGTACCTCCACATAAAGCGAGTTTTGCCTCTATGTAAGTCTGAAGCCTTCACAGCACACATTGCCAATTAGTAAGGCTCAGCTGGCTTCCTGTTCTCTGTCTCATCATCCCCTGGTGTCAGCTGATACCGGTTTCCTGTTCCTCCTGCCAGGCCTCCCCTACCATGATGAAACTACCTCCCAAACTGTAAGCAAGATTAAACCTTTCTCCTTCCATAAGTTGTTTCTGGTTGGGTATCTGTCCCAGCACTGAGAAAGTACATGACAGGCTGGCCCTTTACAGAGCATGCCTGCTGACCATTGCTCTAGGTCTGCAAGCAGAAAAAGCAGAGGTGTCCTTTAAGGAAATTTATTACTGGGGACAGCTGGCATGTGGGAGATAAGGCTGGCAGCCCACTATGTTGACTTTGAATATCAATAATCATTCAGAAAATTAATATTACAATAAAACAGGGATGGACTCTGACAAGGGAAGAAAAATTTCCTAGCATTTATTGTTACATCCTCCTCCTCCTGACCCCAATCTCTGACTTAGAATGGCTGTATATTTGCATAATGGTCTTCCTTTCTTCTTTTTATTGCCAACTAATTGAATTAGGATAGGAAAAAAAAGGAAAACTCCAGTCTCAACCCCTGTTATAAATGCCTATAAATAAGGTGATGCTGGCAAACAGAGGGAAGGTAGTCTAGGGGTGCTCCTTGGCTTGGGTCATAAGCATGCTTCACAGTGCATTTGAGCTGAGAACCTGGGACACCTACGCATACCTAACGGCACCCACACCTCACTCCAATCAATGACACATTTCTCCTCTCCTAGCAACCATTATTTGTGGTCAGTTTCTGCTCATATATGTTCTCAGATATATCTGGACTTGCAATATCAGGGGGCCGGCCAGCCTAGACTGGTTTCGGGTGCATGCACAATAAAGTAAGCCAAGTCCTCGAATGAGACAAGTGTCCTTTTTCCTTTGTGATACTTTGAAATAAGTCAGCCCTCTCTTTACTTTTTAAAAATTCTTTTTCAGGGTCTGCGTTGATTTAAATGCAAAATCTTCCCCATATTCTTATGTGTTTGTGATTGAGCCTCATACTTAGTACCCAGCTGGTGTGAGCCTTTGGGGGTGGAGCCTTATCATCATAGGTGAGTCACAGGCTAGAACTCACCTTGTAGCCCAGGCAGGTCTTAAATTTGTAATCTTTCTGCCTCAGCCTCCTGAGTAGCCAGTATGACATGCCTGCTCAGTTAGGCCTGGATTTATCCTACAGTTTTACAAGACACGGAACATAGTGATCAAGATCTCTGTGGCTAATTTAGATTCTTTTTTTGAAAAACCAAAAAAAAAGAAAGAAAGAAAGAGAGAGAGAGAAAGAAAGACAGAAAGAAAGAAAGAAAGAAAGAAAGAGATTCTTACTTTTTGAACCAATGACACGATGCATAGAAGTGGAACTAGAGATTCTTATTTAATTGTCAGGTGATAGATACAGGGTATATATTTCTTCTAGGTAAGATGTTTAGCCAAGTTTGCATATTAGTGATCTACCATAGTGGTTTGAACGATGTGTTATCCTTCTGTGTTTTGAATACTTGATCCCCAGCTGGTGGCACTTTGGATGGTGAAGGCTTGCTGGAGGAGGTGTGTTGCTGGGGACAGGCTTAGGGGTGTTGTACCCAGTTGCCCCTTGCCAGTGCTAACTCTATCATTCTTGATTCTACTTCCCAGCTTCTGTGGCAAGATGGGGTGTCCAGCCTCTACTCCGCCATGCTTTCCTGCCATGGGGAAACTTCTTGAGCCTGTAAGCCAAAATAAACCCTTTTCTCCCATCAGCTGTTTCTTCCCAGGTGTCTCCTCCCAGCAACAAGAAGGGGACTACAACATCCTCATTTGGGCCCACAGGTAACTAAACAAAGTCTGAAAAGTCTGAAAGGTTGGCATGTCTGGTTTTAGATCATGGCTGGTTCTTTCCTTTATTTTGAGTTACTTGCTTGCCTCCATAATAGGGATATTAACCACTCAAGGAGTATCTGTCTCTTCATCTCATCACCTTTCAAGACTAAAGGCCCAGAGACAGATCATCATCCTAAACCTGAAGTCACCTTGGATTCCAGGAAGAGCAAAACTCTAAAGGACAGAGCATGCCCAGGATGAAGGCAATGATCCAAGGTGGTGAGGTTGTGCTCTGGAGAAAAAGTGATCGTATCCTGAAAACTCAGTCCCTTCACGTGATGGGGGTTGGGGGGGGCCGGGGGCTTGGTCTGCTCACTTTGCAGAAACCACTGTGATGAGCACACTTGTACTGCTTGGTGATGCAGATCTATTGGCCCCCTGTCCTAGTTCTTTTTCATTTAAACATGTAGCTTCTACCAGTATGCCTAAGATGAACTTGAGGTCACCATGAAACCAGAGAAGGGACCAAGTCTAGATGGCACCTGCTGCCCATGTCATTTCCGGGCTCTTTTGTCTCAGGACAAAGAATTGTACCAGAGACATATAGTCAGGTAATATAAATACATACTGTTGATTAAGAATGAGAAAGGCACTCCTGACAATGGAAGGGATAGTGAGCTGAAAAAGATAGACACCCAAAAAGTGCTAGACCAGGAGCCTCATGGCCCAGCATAGATCATTTACACAGCACCTGCATCTGTCTATGGAGGGTTCTCTTACTGCAGCCAGCCCTGGGAAGGTTTCCAGTCTTACGGGTTCTAAGGACCCTTTTTTCTCTTTTAAAGGGAGAGTCTTGTTCTATCTCAGACTGACCTGGAATTCACTGTGCAGTTCAGGCTCACCTGGACCTCACAGTGTTCTTCCTATCTCAGCCTCCCAAGTCCTGGGATTATATGCTTGAATGTCATTTTATTTGTTGATTTTACAAGAGTCCTCTTAAAGTCTGTATTCTCCTGACACAACTGGACCCCTTTATTGGCCCATCTTCCCAATGTAGCAAACTTGAATGAATCTCCTCTGTGCTTCTTAACATTATTTATCTCTTTAACTGCTGTGTTGGGCATGGTGGCTAAGCCCAGACTATTGAGGCAACCAGAGCTCAAGCATTTACCCTAAAGCCCTGGCTAGAGTTCAGAACACACCAGAGCCGGGCTAAACACTGGTTTGCCGGCCTGCTGACTCTTTATCTGCAATAGGAATGCCATTCCTTCCTTCAAAAAAGAAAAGACACAAGGAACCAGAACTCCAGAGTTGGCAAGGTGTAGCCTCATACACCTTTAATTTCAGCACTCTGGGGGTTGAGGCTACAGGAGATCCAGTTCAAGGTCAGCCTTTGCTACACAATGAGAGAGCCTCGCTGAGAGGCTCCAGCCATCATGGAGGAAATCAGGTGTCAGTGTCACCAGTCTTGGAGCACACGGCAGATTCTAGCAAAGACTGGAGCTTCACACTTATTCATAATGACCTCCTTGGGCTACAAAACATTGATGAAAAGTCTCTCTCTCCTCTCTCTCTCTCTCTCTCTCTCTCTCTCTCTCCCCTCTCTCTCTCTCTCTCTCCCCTCTCTCTCTCTCTCTCTCTCTCTCTCTCTCTCTCTCTCTCTCTCTCTCTCTGCCCCACCTATCTCTGCCCTAGGAACAAAGAAAACTTTTTATTTAAGAAATGAGAGAAAGATCAAAGGCATTCTTATTTTTTTATATATCTACAGAGCCCAGAACTCTATAAAGCTGAGGTGAGGGTGGGGATCTGGAGGCTGGAGCAAGATGTGGTGCCTAGGAGCAGCTGACATCAGATAAGATGGCAATTCTTGCAGGAGGAAAGCCTGTCACCTCTAATTACATTCTATGGCTCTTGCTTAATGCTACTCCAGCAATGGAATACTTTGATGTGGAAAAAAAAAGCCTTCACCTTTTCCCATTGACACCATTACAATAACTAGGGAGAATCAGATCAGTCTTTAGCTTTGCATTATCACATTAATTCTATGACAGGATTTTAATCCTTCTGGCATCTTTCTATAATTTCTGAAACTGGAAGAGAAGGATACAATTTGTTTGGAAAGACCTCTATTAGATTCTTGTTGCTTCTATAATAAGCTACCCTGCCCTGAAGGGTTAAAATAAATCAGTTGATTGTTTGTGATTTGGGAAGAAGTCTCACAAGTTTAATTTTCTCCTTTCCATTTTCTGTTTCCCGGATATTAAGCAGACATTCTTTTAGTCAGCAAAAGTGTGATAAGTAATATAAAAAGAACAAGTCTTTTTTTTTTTCCACAGTAAATGACTACAGACCCCTCACACTGCACATTCCACATTAAGCTCTTCCCAGAGTTTTATGTGCGGGAATTTGGAGGCTGGTCAGTGGGAGATGTATCCAAAGACACACACTAGACCAGTACTATGATCCCAAGTTACTCTTTGGCTGCATGATGTTTGTGTGGATAGCTAGATCTGAATGCAAAACACAGACAGAAACTGCTACCAGACACAAGAACAAGTCTTTAAACAAATACACACTGCATGTGTCTGGTCCGTCCCTGTGGTTGACCTGTTTGCAGACTAGGCAGAATTGTGTCTACTCTATAGATGAGAGGTTTGAGAGGTGATTTGCCTTCTCCAAGGCGACAAAAGATCCTGTATTTTGGGCGGGTGTGTGCACATGTGTGGAAGTGCAGGTGCACATGGCACAGTACATGAGTGCAGGTCAGAGGCCAAATTGAAGCGTCAGTCTTGCCTTCCACCTCATTTGAGGCAGGGTCCTGTATTAGTCCTTGATCATCACCTTGCTTGCTAGGCTATCTGGTCCATAAGCTTCCAGAAAATTCTCCTGTCTCTGCCTCCCATTTTGTCATCAACAGGCTTGGGTTACCAAAGCACACTCTAGCTTCTGGCTTCTGTAGGAGATCTGGGGATTCAAACTCACTGTGCAGCAAGCACTTTATCCCATATGCCCATCTCCCAGGTAAATTTATAACTTAGCAGATACCTGCTGTGTATGGTGATCAGACCAAGAGGACTCACTGTCCTGAAGAAGCTTTCGTGCATGTGTGTTATGTGTGTATATGTATGTATGCAAGTCCGTGTGTGTGTGTGTGTGTGTGTGTGTGTGTGTGTGTGTGTGTGTGTGTGTGTAGGCCAAAGGACAATGTCAGATGTTGTCCCTCTCTGGATTCACTCCACTATTTTTGAGGTAGGGTAAGTACCACTATTGCACAGGTGAGCAATTCTTGCCATGCTGGTCTCTGTCATAAAGCAGTGTCCTCTGCTTTCTCCAATATCGTGGGCCAGTGTCCCCCACTCATTCCAGCACTACATGGGCTAACCGTCTGGGAATTGGCTTCATTTCAAGTTCCAGCAGGGTCTCTTGGTGTTCTGCAACAGCAGTCCCTGGTGACCGTGACCAGGGTGATGGAGAAATCAGGAGCTACTGGTCACTGGGTAAAATGATGTGGGGGATCTAGTATACAGATAATGTCTTGTAGACATGTTGCATTGTTCATGTGAACGTTGAGGAAAATAGATTTTAAGGATCCTTGCTACACACATGTAGACACTATAAATAATAGCTGGATGAATATACAGAATATATAGATGGTAGATAGATTGTAACAGTAACAATTATGAGTGGGATATATGTTAAGGAATATAAGTGTTATCATTAGTTTTCAATGGATATAGCTATCAATTATCATGTCCTTCCTGGAATATAAACACTTTTTATTGGCTAATCAATCTACTGAAGTAAACTAATAGATGGTATTGGAGAGGCACTTCACAATACAGATGGGCAGCTTTTTTCAGTTCTTCTATACCTTACCCACATCCTCAGACAGCATTGAAAATGAGGGACTTTTTTCAACCTTTTTTTTTTTTGCTTTTAAAAAAAAATCTATAAAATCTGAAAAAATTAGATTGGAGAGTCAAGAAATTATTTGAAAAAGCAGAATAAGCTACTGACCTCATTGTATATGAGTACAAATGAAAGAGAGAGAATTTTCTAACCATAAAGTCCCTTGTGTTTCTTTCCATCGTTCAGTAGAACTTTCTTGCTGTTCACGACCAGCTCCTTCCTAAGCAAAAACCTCCAAAGGGGCTGCAGCCAATACCATCACGAAGATTCCAGGTTTGTTTTGCTTTCCACCCTAAAGAACATAGAAATCAATCTTCCTGCAGGTGGTTCCTGCAAGTGTATGAGCAGGAAAAATCCAAATAAGTTCTTTTTTTTATTTTGCTTTATTAGTAAAAACCAAAACAAACAGAGGAATAACTACAAAAAAAGAAAGACAGAAAGAAACCCCTCAATAGTCTCTGAATATGACTTAAGGAATCTGGCTTCATTTCCTAGGAAGCAATTTCTCCATTTATATAAAGCTTCCAGAGCCCCCAGTGGATGGCCTTGAGCCCTACCCATCCTGAGTTCCTGGAATTGATTACCCCCAATTCCAATGCGTGTGCTTGCATGCTGGTTACTTGCTTCTTTCCTTTATTTGCACTTTTCTCTTTTGTAACTTTTAGAAATGAATGTCAGGCGATGCGGGCCCCGGAGCCAGAGCAGTTCTGTGGGCTGGAAAGGCAAGCCCATGGGCCTGCAACCAGTATTAAAATGCACTCTTGTTGGCTAGGAGGCAGGAGGTCTGAGCCCTTCAGCTTAAAGGGCTTCTGCGGAAATGTGTCAGCAGTGAGTGGAGAGGCTGAAAAGTTCACCCCACCACCGATTTGCAACATTCTCTCTCAAGTCACAGCTGAAATCCGGTTGTCTAACGTTGATTCAATCCAATAGAGTGAGACTTCTCATGCAGTCACAGGGATCCGACTCCATTATTCCTCCCAGGCAAAGTGGGCATGCCAGGTTTGGGAACTTTTGAACTGTGTCCTCGACACTCGAAATCCAATTTCCCAGGCTTCTTCTCTGATGGAAAAAAGAAAAAAGAAAGGAAAAAAAAGGCCAGGAGTACAGGACTGCTGCAAATGGCCAAGCCCAGGGCTGATCCCCCTCCTCCTCTCCCTTCATTCTTTAAAAAAAAAAAAAACGAATGTCCTGTTTTCTTAATTTATTAAAAAAATTTTAAATGTTTTTAGTTGGCATACATAAATTTAGGTATCATTAATTGTGATATTTCAAATGTTATTTGTTGTAGTCAACTATCACTGTACCTCCTTTCCCCAAGAACCCCCCCATTCCCTTCCCTCCCTAGTGTTCCCCTCTTCTGCTAACATGTGTCCTGGTACCCTCCTCTCAACCCCCTTCCTGCTCATCTCTTCATACTCTCTTTGAGTTACAGTTCTACCTTTATGTGTTTTACCTGTATTTCCCTTCATGTGTATACATACTTAAAGATATTACAAGTTAAGACTCACATATCAGAGAGAATGTGCGATTTTAGGATTTCTCAATTGGGGTCACTTCAATTCAGTAGTACAGAAAGATGACCTTAAGGAATTTACAGAAAAATGGATGGGCCTGCAAATAAATTGTTATTCAAATATGAAATTTATACTTTATCTGTTAAGTCCTCCCCCTCCAATTGTAAGAAATAGGGTTTACTGGTTTAGCTAGAGTACTCAGGGGTCACCCCAAACCGATTTCACATCCCTGCTTTCTGCACAACACACCGTCATTGTGAACCGTCATGACCTACTTGACTAGATTTGGAATCACTTAGGGGACACACCCAAAGGGGATGGTATTCCGGACAGGTTTAATGGAGGAGAAAAGACCCACTTTGGATGTGGGAGACACCATTCCATAAGTGATGTGTCCCTGACTGAATAAAAAGCTGACCCAAGGGATGCTATAAGCAGGCATAGCGGTGCATGCCTGTAATCACAAGGTTGGGAGATGGTGGAAGGAGGACCAGGAGTTCAAGGCCAGCCTGGGCTGCATCCTTCTCTATCTTATCAAAACAAAACACCAGGGCTGGAGAGCTGGCTCTGCCTCTAAGGCACTTGCCTGCAAAGACTAATGACCAGAGTTTAATTCCCCAGTGGCCACATAAAGCCAGATACACAGTGGCATGCATCCGGAGTTCATTTGCTGTGTCTGGAGGCCCTGGCAGTCCATTCTTTCCATCTCCCTCTCTCTTTCTCCTCTTTATCTCCCTTGGCTTGCAAATAAATAAATGAAAACTTTTTTTAAACACCCCAAAAGCAAGGAGAAAGTGATGGGAATACCAGCCTTCATCTCTGAGTACTTCCTGACTGTGAATGCAATGTGAATTCTCATCTCTTGCTCTTGCTTCCATGTTTTCCCAGCCATGATGGATGGTACTCTCTCGAACTGGGAAAACCCCTTTAAGGAAAGTAAAGCAGAAAGCTCCCATGGGGGGGGGGTGCCAAGCACATAAATCTATCTGGTCTCTGTGATCAAGGCTATTAATGGGAATTTACTGGATGGGTACTGAGCTGGTCCAGTTGTTATGCCAAGAGTCCAGAAACTTTGTCAGTTTTCTAGAAAAAGAAGTAATCTGTTTACATTTCAACGAAAGGGGAACTCCTTTAGGTAAAAAGACATAAGAATATTCCCCCTTACAGGCTCAAGGACATTTCCCACTTTGAGCCAAGAGGGGGGAAACTGTTCACTTTGGCACCGGAGGGGGAGGGGTGTTACCCTTATCTGCCAAGCCTACTTCTATCTCATGACACCATAGTAACTGCTTCCTGTTGTTTGTTGAATGATTGCATGGGAGACTGAATGAACAGGGCAAGCAACCAAACAAGAAAGCCCAAGAGAACAGTCCTTGTCAGAACTTGAAAGAGAAGTGTTTGGAGGAAAGCCAAGATGAAGGATGGCAAAGGAGAGCTTTGACAAAATTATTTGATATCCTGAATTCATCTACTCTTCGACTTCCCAGCTGGGCTCCTGTAAATTGTGGCAAAAAAACAAAGGTACCCCTGAAGTAAGCCATCAGATAAGAGTGACAGAGCTGGACAGAGGTCCATCGTGGGTAGCATGACAAACAGACACCTGCCAGGAATGGCATGGAGAACCTGGTTAGCAATCGTGAAACAGATTGCTGGAACTCCTACCAGGAAGCTATGAGGGTCACAGCAGAAACAGGAGCCATTGGCCTGAAATAAGACGCCTACCAGACCAGGGCCTGTCTGCTCACTCTTCCTCTGACTTCCTCCCTGTAGCTTCTCCTGCCTGAAACTCAGCCTCTCCCCACTTGATTAATTCCTAAATCAGCCAGAAAAACTCAAACCTGTTGTTTCTTCTCCTGCTTATTTTCTCTCCTGAACTGGTCTTGTCATATGCCTCATGGCTTCTCACTCCTTTTCCCCAGTCAGACAGCAGACTGAATCCACGTTCCATCTTATAGAAATAAATGCTGATGCAACGCCAGCTGGGTGAATATATATTCATCTATCTATCTATCTATCTATCTATCTATCTATCTATCTATCTATCTATCTATCTATCTATCTATCTGAATTTAGGGTGTTTTGTGAGTGAAAGAGTCATTCTTGGCTCTTGGTTGGTTTTTAACTCAGCAGTTAGGTTGACCAGATGCTGACAGTCACACAAAACTGCTGCTAAGTCAGTGACCTCCATTTTTCTTGTCTCCTGAGTTGGGTGAATGAAATTCATAAACCACAGTGTGAGGTTTGGAATTGGAAAAACCACTGAGGCAGGTTTTGTTTTGGATCTACGGTATTTATGAATGCCCAGAAGGTGGCTGGAGAGGTTCAGAGCAGAATGGAATTCAGAAGTGCCTAGAAAGGGGAAAGAAAGGCTTTAAAGTCTTACACTGTGCTCTGGGGTGCCCATGGGTTGTCTGGCCCTTGTCTGGTCCATGCCATCTGGGGTGTCTGTTTCACATTGAGGGTGGAAAATGATGCCAGAGCCATCCAAATCTTTATAATGTGGACTTTGTTCTCTGTTTTGGGTCCCAGGTATTAGCTATGAAGGAGTTGTCTCCTGTCAAGCAGGTAAGAGAGGGCTTAAGAATTATCCTAATAGAAGGAGTCCTTTCTAGGATTCCACAACGGAGCCTGGGTTTACTTACAGGGAGATACTGGAGGGGTAGAAACAAACCCTTTGAAACCTCAATTTCTGTATCCCACTTTAGAAGGGGGCAGCTCTGAGATGACACACAGAGGGTGAGGTTTTGAAAGATTCTGGGTCCATGGTTTACTTAGGGGGTTTCAGCACGCATCAACTCCCCGTTCACCCACGGGAGCTGGGTGAGCAGTGGCTTGGAATAGCCGTGAGCCGAACGAGAGATGAGACTCTCAGGAGAACGCGGCAGTGGGCAGTTCTCATTTTATTGATAGATTGCAGCTGTTTATATAGAGAAAAGTCAGAGGTAGAAGCATAGGAAGCAAGATCTGTGGGCATCTCATGAGTTTGATTGGTAGGGGCCAGTATCCTAATTTACATAGATAAATTGAGGGGGCTTCGTGACTCTATACATGGATAGAATGGTGATGTTAGCAGAGGAAATGAAACCTTATTGTTTAGGTTTGTTATTTGCAGTTGGAATAAGTTAGGCTTTGATCTGCTTATCTTATCTTAGGGGGCAGCTGTGGCCTGCCTAGGGGCTTTGGAGTTTTCAGGATTGCTAAGATTTACAGGGGTCCTTGGACTTTGCCTCAACTTCCTTATCAGGAGGAGACTGTCCCAGAAGCCTTCCAGACTCAGCAAAACCCTACATCCTCCATGCCTCATTAGCAGGGTACCACAAAAGATTTTATTATAGAGCTGAAGAGAAGGAAAGAAGGCGGAGCTCCTGTATAGGAGATAGGATGCTGAGTGGGTAATTCACATGGTGACCCTAGTTGGGGTTTCTTATAGGAATAAGACTATGTTAGGTAGGAGATGAGCTGATCGATACAGTTTCCATTCTAGCTGTCTAGGCACCTTGCAGCCTTGGCCATGTTCTTCCTTACTTTGGGTTTTTACAAAGAGGTCTGCTTTATGGAAAAAGAGATAAAGAAAAGCCAGACCCTTCTGAAATTTGCATCCTCTAGCACAGTGGAGCCCTTACTGTATGGATTAGGTTTAAGAATAGAGGACTCTGGGGCTGGAGAGATGGTTCAGGGGTTAAGATGCTTTCCTGCAAATCATAATGATCTGAGTTCAATTCCCCAGTACCTATATAAGCCAGATGCACAAAGTGGCACATGCATCTAGAGGTCTTTGCGGTGGTGAGAGGCCCTGGCATACCCATGTTCTCTCTCCATCCCTCTCTCTCTCTCTCTCTTTCTCTCTCTCTTTCTCTCTCTCTCTTTCTGTCTGTATCTCTGCTTACAAGCAAATAAATAAAATATTTTTAAATTAAAAAAGAGGACTCTGAGACAAACTGTTTCTTAAGGCCCCAAGACTGATTGATGGATGGATGGATTGATTGATTTAGGGCCAGGCCAGAGAATGGCAGCATAAAAAGCTTGGGAATGCCCAGTGAGGGGAGGACCATGGTCATGAGGCTTCTTCAGTAACAAGGAGAGGTGACACAAGCCTATGTGCTCTGGAGCACCTGATAAACTCCTAGAGGAAGTGAGACCTGAAATTATACATTCTACCCCTGGCCACAGGCAAGTCTGGAAGAGGTGACATTCCTTGATATCTTACCCTGGAGAAGTGGAACTTAACAATGAGGATAAAAAGTCACAAGCCTGAGCACATTTGGGGGTACCTGTCATAGCTGATGGGGGATGGGAAAGCGAGATAGCTTGCCTAGAACCTAGCAATTTCCTGAATAGAGTATGTGGACTCACCACCCATGAAGCATAATAGATTGGCCAGCACAAAGCGTGATTATGTATGTGTTACAGGTATTATCACACTGTATTGTAATAGTTCTGTGCAGTGAACTCCCCCTGAGTCTTGGCAGGGACCATCTAGGCAGGTGCCACCTTCTCAGAGCCTGGCATGTAATAGGCATGGCATGAAGTGGAACAGAAAGGAAGACTAGGTTCTTTCTTTGTCTAGGATATAAAGGGTTTCCTTAGTGGAGTTGTCTGTCTAATAAGAATGATAATACATTTATAGTGAGGCTGAAAATGTGCCTTAACTGGAGAAACACACTTTCCTGTAAGAGTCAGAAGACGTGGTGTGAGAGTCTAGGCCAGATAGTTAGAGCCAGATAGGAAGTCAGTCAGGGCCAACCCACTATGACCTCACATCACCACTTTGTCACACCTTTGGAGCCTCCCTAGCCAAGCTTTTGTCCCACCCAGATGAAGGTGGGTCCCTCCAAGGTCCAGACCAATCAAATGATTCCTTGATGAGGAACCCCCTCCATCCCTATTTCAAATGCTAACCAGCCAGAAGGTAGTGTCTGTCCTGCCTGAGTCTGGCTCTGGCTCTGGCTCTGGGTGGGTCTGGGTCTTACTCTTCTTCTCCTAGAAGAAGACTTGCTGGAGGG
>PVHP010039381.1:0-16438 GCA_004024765.1 Zapus hudsonius | reverse complement strand
TTGGCCTGTCTCATGCTGCCCATCTCTCAGACAGCTGCTGAAGGACCCACAGGTGCTGTTTGCTGGCTACAAAGTCCCCCACCCCTTGGAGCACAAGATCATCATCCGTGTACAGACCACTCCGGACTACAGCCCACAGGAGGCCTTCACCAATGCCATCACAGACCTCATCAGTGAGCTCTCCCTGCTGGAGGAGCGCTTCCGGGTGAGCTGGAGAGCAGCCTGTGTGGTTTGCAGGCCTGCTGGCTCTTCTGTGGGTGGGAATCTCTTGCATGATCTCTAGTGACCACCTGCTAATCCAGTTGCTCCTAGGGACATGGCTCAGCTGTGGAGCACCTGCCTGGAATGAATGTCCTGCAGAGGGGCTGGGTGAATGGTAGAATGTTTGCCTAGTATGCATGAGGCCCTGAGTTCTATCCCCAACACTGAAAAAGCTAACAAAAAGCCTAATCCTCTTCCCAGGGTGGGAGTCAGTTTAGAGCAGGGCCCTCCGTAGTGTAGGATGACTGAATCAGAAAGCCATGGCACCTGAGGTTTTCACCTTGTGGCTGTTGTCCCACCTGGATCCAGCCCCAGTCCTCCTAAGTAGGTGCTACATAGCAGGGTGGGCAAAGCCAGCTAAGGTTCCCTTTTGGTCGCTAACTGTGCAGCTCTGGACGGGGTGTCTGGGGTCTGGTTTACTGCCTCTGCTGTGTTCTCTGGAGTATTACATACCTGTGGCTGCATTTGGGACCAGGGCCAGGCACCAATTTCCTGGTGTCCCCTGTACAGAGGACACCAGGGCCATTACAGCTTAAGTTACTGCCTTCTTCCTATCTCCCCAGGTGGCCATCAAGGACAAGCAGGAAGGGATTGAATAGTTAGTTGACTGGAAGAAGCTTTGCTCACCTGGCCTGTGAACACCATGCCTGCTTGCTTAGGACCTTCTCAGGCACCACGTGGACAGTAACAGCCTGCCAGCAGCCCCTGCTCCACAGCCTGGAGCTGACAGGTCCTGTACATAGACTATTTTATCTTTGTAATAAATGTGGTGAGAAAACTTGGTGCAGTGGAGGTGACTACAGTGGGTGACAGCAGGGCAGGCTGGGGGTGGGCAACAGACTCAAGCAGATCCCCAGATCTCTCCCAGAAACCTCAGTTGCTGGGCCTGCCTGACACTAAGCAGGGATCCTGAAGGAATTGCGGGACTACACACAGCCTCCACAAGCTTCTTGGCCACAGCAGATAATTTAATAAAAACTCTCAAATGGTACAAAGACCTACACCCTAGCCCTGAGTTAAGTTGTGTCCCTGGCATGTTGCTCTGCTCAGGTCAGTGCCTCTTCCAGATGACCACGATGTTGGAGTCTGTCAGAGCAGTGAGGTAGGTGAAGGTTGCGTTGGCCGCCACTGTGTTTACCATGGTCTTGGTCACTGGCTGGCCCAGGGCCAGGGGCTTGGGCCACTTAAGGATCTGGGGGAAGAGAGAAGGGGCTAGGCTCCTGCATCCCAGTAAGCAGGGGTTAGGGTCAGCTGGGGGTGTCCACTTGGGTCATTACCTGTGTAGGGGCCTGAGGAGTTTCTGGCAGCAGAGGCGGCTGCTGGATAATATTCCCAACATCATAGATCCACACATTGCCCTCCTCGTCCCCACAAAGGATGAGCCCCTCATCTGTGGGTGGAAGGAGGGGTCTTAGATAGGGCAGCCGGTGGATAAAGCTCTGAGAGTAGAGGGTAGGATGGAGCAGGTTGGCTCACCAGGGATGGTGCTGAGAGAGAAGTAGGCCAGCTTGGTGGGGGACCACTGCAGCTGTGCCAGGATGACCACGTGCACGGAGGGCTGGCTGCCCCTGTTTGCCCACGTCTGGCTCCAGCTCCACAGGTAAATGATGCCCAGACCGCTTCCCTTGGAGGCTGTGGGAAGAGGGGGTGTGTGCCCAGGCACTGTCTCTGGAAGGCCTCAGCCCCAACCCATGCACAAGTGACTCATGGATCCCTGAGGCCAGGTTGCCCTGGCTGGGATCACTCACCCACAACATCTTCATTCACAAATGCCAGCCCGTCCACTCTCCGTCCCAAGGTCTCAGGGCCCTCTGGGAAGACAAACTCCACCTCACACACCCTGCAGGTAAGGATATTTCTGCTAACTTGTGCACATACAAAGCTGCTCAGGGCTCAGCTCTACCCTGAAGTAGAGCCAGTTTCTGGATGTGAGAGTCCCCAGGGAGGCCTGTACCACCAGGGCCAGACGGCGGCGGGGGGGGGGGGGGGGGGGGGGGGGGGGGGGGGGGGGGGGGGGGGGGGGGGGGGGGGGGGGGGGAGACACGACACGGACGGACGGACAGATGGACCATGACGACACAGGGCAGGTGCTTCAGCCCTTGTAGCAGACAGAACAATGGACACTCATTTGTGTGGACACCTGAGGGAAGGACGAGAACAACCTGGGCCAGGGGTGGAGACAGAGTAGGGCTCACAGAAAGGAAGGGCCCCAGAAAACCACCAGGTATGGTAGAGACTCTGGATGAAAGCAAGGATGTCCACGTCACCGTTAACAAGTAGCCCGATGCTGTGCCTCCAAGAGTAGCTGTCACTGTCAGTGCCCGAGGGTCCTCCTAGAACTGTTCTTTTTTATTTTTTTATAAACTTAAAAAAATATTTGGGGAGCTAGGTGGGGTGGCACACACCTTTAATCCCAGCACTAGGGAGGCAGAGGAAGGAGGATCACCAAGAGTTCAAGGCCACCCTGAGAACTACACAGTGAATTCCAGGTCAGCATGGGCTACAGTGAGACCCTACCTCGAAAAACCAACAACAAAAAAAATGGGGCTGGAGAGATTGCTCAGTGGGTAAGGCACTTGCCTGAAGTGCCTAATAACCTGGGTTTGATTCCCCAGTACTCACATAAAGCGAGATGCACAGAGTGGCACATGCATCTGGAGTTTGTTTCCAGTGGCTGGAGGCCCTGGTGTGCCCATTCTCCCTCTGTTTCTCCTCTATTTTTCTCTGCTTGCAAATAAAATTATAAAAAAAAATTTTATTTGAGAGAGAAAAAGCATGAATGCCACCTTGTCCATCTGGCTTTACATGTGTTTTGAGGAATTGAACGTGGGTCTTTAGGCTTCACAGATAAGAGCCTTAACTGCTGAGCCATCTCTCCAGCCCAGAACTGTTCTTTGTATGAAGGTAAGGTGCTGAATCCTACCATGGCTCCTAAAGCCCAGTGGCCTCTGCTTGGGCAGAGTATTTTGCTCACTGTGCCAGGCAGGCCCGGCTCTCCCAGTACTGACCCTTGCCCCTGATGTTTGCTCTGGCAGCTCCAGGTTCCATGCAGCCACAGGGCCTGACACCCGCCTGCCCACCACAGTCATCTAGCCTCCTTCACAGTGGGGTGTCCTCAGTACTTTTTTTTTTTTTTTTTTGGTTTTTCGAGGTAGGGTCTCACACTTGCCCAGGCTGAACTGGAATTCACTATGTAGTCTCAGGGTGGCCTTGAACTCATGGTGATCCTCCTACCTCTGCCTCCTAAGTGCTGGGATTAAAGGCGGCACCACTACACCTGGCTTTCCTCAGTACTTTAATATTTATTTGCAAGGAGAGGGGGAGAGGGACTAACTTCAGATGCATGTACCACTTTGGGCATCTGGCTTTATGTGGGGACTTGGGAAATGAACCTGGGTCCCTAGGCATTGGAGGCAAATGTCTTAACCTCGGAGCTTATCTCTCCAGACCTCCCCCCCCCCTTTTTTTGTAGCTCATGTCACCCTCTTCAGGACCTTACTTGGCCATGGATTTTGCCTGTGTATGATGAGTGGTTGATGTTGGGTCTAACCACCAATCCTAGGGATCCTCTTGTCTCCATCTCCCCAGTGATGGGATTACAGGTGCATACCACACGTGACATTTTATGTGGGTTCTGTGGACCAGGTCCTTTTGTTTGTACAGCAAGTACTTTACCCACTGAGTAATCTCTCTAGCCCCACCCATTTTCTGACACAAGGTCTCATAGCCCAGGCAATGACCTTGGACTTCTGATCCTTTTGTTCCTACCTTCCCAGTGGTGGGATTATAGGCATATGCCCTGACACCAGGTTTAAGCAGAACTTCATACATGCTAGGCAAACACTCCCTCCCCAGCCGGTTGGTCACATGTTTAAAGCCTTCCCCTGGACTTGGCGGCACCCTATGAAGGCAGGGAGGGACCCTGTGCTGAGCCGCCTAGGGGGCTTGTCATGTGGACAAAGCTTCAATGCTTCACTACAAGCACCTCGTCACTGCCTAGATCCATCTCTCTACCCTCCATGTACCCTTGGGATACGAGCCACCAACCCCTCCTCATAGCTAAGGACATTATGCTGGGACAGGAGGGTCACAGTGCTCAGTGACAGGACCAGATCTTGGTCAGTTGACACAGCACAGTGGTTAATGGTGAGAAGAGGTCTCTGTGGCTGCATGAACAGGGGTGTGGTGTGCCTGGGCCCCTGGGGACTTAGAGCTGGCCTGAGCAGCCTCACCTCCGTTTCTGAGGCTGGTCCAGCCGCACGTCCCAGCAGAAGCAGCCACTCTCACAACCAGCCATCAGGTAGGCACCTGGGTAGGAGGCCACGGTGCAGAGACGCAGGGGAGTGGATGTGCAGTCGAGCAGGAGTAGCTGGCTGTCAGCAGGCGTGGAGGGGGCAGAGGCACTGTGAGTCCTGGGCGCTGACCACCACTCCCAGCAGTCCACCCCTCCCCAGACCTGCCCACAGCCTCACCTGGCCTGGAATTCATAGTCGAGGTTAGGCTTCCCTAGGTCCCAGAGGATGACTCGCTTGTCATAGGAGGCCGCTGAGGAGGGAGGGAAGGAGAGGCAGCTGTGAGGAAGCCCAGCTCTTTCGGTGTGATGGACATATTTGGTGTATGTTTGGGCATGCTTATGTGGAGGTCCTTGCTTTCCACCTTATTTGACACTGAATGTCATACATGCTGGCCAAGAGCATCAGGATTCTCCCAACTCCACCTTCCATCATAATAGGACCAATACTTTGCGTCTTCTGGCTTCATGTAGGTGCTGGGGATTGGAACTCTGGTTGTCAGGCTTGAACAACCACTTCCGCAGCCCCTTGATCCCTGGCAGGCTGAGCCCTTGGGTCCCCGGGCAAGCATATCCAGAGGAAGGCCAAGCTACGGGCTCCTGGGCCAGTAATCCTTTTTTTTTTTTTTTCCCCCGAGGTAGGGTCTCGCTCTAGTCCAGGCTGACCTGGAATTCACTATGGAATCTCAGGGTGGCCTTGATCTCACGGCAATCCTCCCACCTCTGCCTGGGATTAAAGGCATGCGCCACCACGCCCGGCAATAATCCCCATTTTCTAAGAACAGAGCGTGCCTAGCATCTCGGCCATCTTTGCAGCTCATCCATCACTTTGTTGGGTTCAGCATTCCCAAGGGCCACAGGTACCCACCCAGCTCCCTGGAACAGCAGCCCAGGCTGTGGGGAAACTCTTATATAGCAGGCTGGTAATAAAGCTGCAATCCCAATACCAGATGAGCAAGAAGCTAGATCACTTATTAAAGCCACCTGGGTCCAGCAGCGCGACATGATGCTAGGGATCCCCAGAGGGGAGGCTCTTACTGAACAGGTGAGTCTCATGGACAGGGCTGAAGCAGAGGGTGGCGATGGCTTTCTTATGGGCCCGGATGACCCCGCAGCAGAAGCCTGCTTGCACATGCAGCAGCCGGACCAGGCCCCGGAGGCCTGCAGCTGCCAGTACATTCCAGCGCTTCTTGTGGCCAGCCTGGGTGACCACCATCAAGGATGTCCAGGCCACTGAGAAGAACTCCTGGGGGGTGGGATGGGAGGAAGGAACCACAAGGAACAGGTATCAGGCCGCCCAGAGGACAGGTCCTGGGATCTTGTGACCCAGCAGGAAAGAAGAGGCTCTGGGAGGATGAAGGTGTGGGTCAGTAGTAATGCACTTGCTAGAATCCATTGTAAGGCTGGTGACACAGCAGGAGAGTGCTTACCCAGACTCCACTAGTAAGGGGTGGGTGGGGACATAGCCCAGTGCTGGAGCTCCTGCCTAGAATCCCCCAGTGAGGGGCTTGGGTATGGCTCAGTGGTAGAACTCCTGCCTAGCATGGGTGTGAGGCCCTCCAATTCACCCCCAGCATCACCAAAAAACCAACCAACCACAAAAATCTCCAGAGTTCCTGTTCCAGGACCCAGCAGTCTGTAGGAGAGGGGCCCTGGCACTCACCTCGCCTGGTGCCTTGTACTTGTGGAGTACGATGCCTGTCTGGCAGTCTATCACGCAAACGGCCTCCCCACCACATGTGGCCACAGTCTGGGATGTGGCCCCTGAGTGTCCTGTTTTATAGGATCAGCGAGTAAACATCTTTTCTGTAGCTCCTCCCTGCAGCTCCCTCCTCCCAGTACTAGGGGTAGAAAACAGCTTTACACATGGTAGGCAAATGCTGACCTAGCTGGATTCTCGGGCCCCTTTTACTTTTCCTTTAATTTATTATTATTATTTTGTTTCTTCGAGGTAGGGTCTTTCTCTGGCTCAAGCTGACCTGGAACTCACTCTGTAGTCACAGGGTAGCCTTGAACTCACAGTGAACCTCCCACCTCTGCCTCCTGAATGCTGGATTAAAGGCGTGCCACCAGGTCCTGGCTCCATGACTTTTTTTTTTTTAATATTTTATTTATTTGAGAGAGAGAGAGAGAGAGAGAGAGAGAGAGAGCGAGCACCAGGGCCACCTCCTTGTGGGGCTGGCTTATGTGGGTCCTGGGGAATTGAACCAGGGGCCTTAGGCACTAGAGGCAAGTGCCTTAACCGCTGAGCCATCTCTCCAGCCCTCCATGACTTTTTTTAAAATTTTAATTTAAAAAAAAATATTTTCAAGCAGAGAAAAACAGAAAAGAGATAGAGAGAATCGGTGTTCCAGGGCCTCCAGCTGCTACAAATGAACTCCAGATGTATGCACCCCTTTTGTGCATCTGGCTGTATGTGGGTATTTGGGGAATTGAACTCGGGTCCTTTGGTTTTGTAAGCAAGTGCCTCAACCAGTGAATCACACCTCCAAGCCCCCCTCCATGACAGTTACCCCCAGGCCCTGGCTGAGGACCCGAGAGGCCCGGCACACGCACCCTCCTCCCAGGCAGGCTCGTAGGCGCAGGCCCATAGCTGGGTCTCCAGGTCCTTGGGGCTGTTGTTCCTGCTGTGACATTGCAGGAAATGCAGCGGCGCCAGCTGCAGGGCAGGCTGTGGGGACACAGGACGTCACAGGCTGCCAGGGGACCACTCCTGACTCTCTCCTGCTCTCATGAGCTCACCTGTCCATCGTCAGGATCTGTGGGTCTGTCCTCCATCGGAGCAGGCAGAGAGGCACACTCTCGCTTGGTGGGGAGGTTGAGTGGGACATCATCATTCAGCCGTTTTGAGGCCACTGGTCTAGCCTGTGGAGATGGGCCTGGTGACCATGTGCAGAGGGCTTCCTAACCCCTCGGCACAGGCTAGACTGAACACTCACGTGATTGTGGGGGGCAGGGGGTGGTATACAGAGAGAGCCATGCAGAAACACTTGCCTTGGGCTTGCAGGGAGCTGTGGCTTCTGGAGTCGTCTTTGGGACATCTCCCTCTTGTCCCTGGGGCCCACCTGAGGCTACCAGCTCCTCAGAGATCATCCGAACCTAGGTGGGACAGGCCTTCAGCAAGCTGAGCATAGGTGCCCCGTCCCCTCCCCAGGCACCTGATCAGAGAGAGCTTGTGCCTCTCAAGGTGGACCAGGGCCTCTGCAGCCACCAAGGCTGCCTTCCCTCACCCACCCCGCTCCCAAGTGTCCCAGGCCATCATGGCATCCAGGATGGCTGAAAGCCAGGGAAGCCAACTCCCAGCCACAGTGTCACCTAGTGACATACTCGCCACTGGGTGAACTCGCTCAGAGACTCAGGACCGTAGCGCACGTCCCTGATGGCAGACTTCACAAATTCAGCGTGGGCTTTCTCAACCTCTTCTTCAGGACCCACAGCAGCCATAAACTTCTCCCAGTGTGCCTTAACCTGGTGTGAGAGGAACCAGATTGAGGCCCTATCCATGCTGGCTCTCCTGGCCCTACATGGTACCTCTGCTCCTGTAGCCACAGGTGTGTTCACTGTACCACCTGCCGGAAGCTTCCCCAAACACAGCTTTATACCTGCAGCTGCATGAATCTAAACACACATCGGAAACTGCTCAGTGCAACTGGGTGCGGTAACGCAAACCTGTGATCTCAGTTGATGGAATACTTGCCTTGCTTGCGCTAAGCCCTGGGCTTCATTTCCAGCACAGCATTCCAAAGCTTAGGCCAGCCTGGACTACATAGTGTGCCTGTGGATCAAGAAATGGCTCCTGGACTAGAGCGAGACCCTACCTCAAAAAAAACCAAAAAGAAAGAAAGAAAGAAGAAAGAAGGAAAGAAAGAAAGAAAGAAAGAAAGAAAGAAAGAAATGGCTCAGTGCAGAGTGCCTCTGCTATGTCCTAGCCTTCCTGCTGTGCCTCCTGCACACCTTGGGGACAGGACTTCCAGACAGGTAGCAAGACAACCAGGTTCTGAATAATAATGTATCAATAGAGCAAGGCGTGGTAGCGCCTTTAACCCCAGCACTTGGGAGGCAGAGAGGTAGGAGGACTGTTGTGAGTTCAAGGCCAGCCTAAGACTACATAGTGAATTCCAGGTCAGCCTGGGTTAGACCGAGACTCTACTTGAAAAGAAAAAAAGAAAATCAGGATTGAGACTCTCAGGGCAAGAAGTCTTGTGATGCTCATGTCCTTCAAATGTCCACTCCCTTAAGGCCCCTACTTCAGCCAAGCACACCTCAGTCAACTTCCTGTGGGTCTTACCTTATTGGTCAGCTCCCGGTTCAGGTTCTCCACCTGAGAGCAGGTCAAGGACGCATCCTTGCCATTGACTTTACGCAGCTTGGGCAAGAGGAAGGAGACTTTCAGGTTGTCACTGACCTGCGGGATGGAGTAAGAATGGAAAGCCAGGAGTGGCGGCCCATGCTCATGATCCCAGTACTTGGGAGGGTGAGACAAGAGGATCTCAAATTTGAAGTCAGCCTGGGCTACAAACTGAATTGGGGGCCAGCCTGGGCGCAAGACCTTGTCTCAAAAAACTAAAATGGGGCTGGAGAGATGGCTCAGGGGTTAAGGTACTTGCCTGCAAAACCTAAGGACCCCAGTTCAGTTCCTCAGTACCCACACATAAAGCCAGATGCATAAAAGGGGCCCATATGTCTGGAGTTCCCCAGGTGCACTTATTCTCTCCAGGTCTGTCTCTCTGCTTGCAAATAAATTAAAACAAAAAAACAAAATAAAAATAACAAAAAGCCAAACAGAATGGGGATGTGACTCAGAGCTTGTGCTTGCTTAGCATACACAAAGCCCCCTGGGTTCCATCTGGAGCACTGAATAGGTGTGGTGGGGCCTGCCAGTAATCCTAGTACTGAAGTGGAGGCAAGAGAAGCTCCTTAGCAAGTTCAAGGCCAGCCTGTCTCAAAACAATACCCAAACAATAAAAGAAACAGTGAAGTTTCCCCCCTTCCATAGTCGGCAGTGGACCCTCTCTTACTGTCAGGAAGGGGTTGCCCTCCATGTTGAGCTCCTCAAGCTCCTGAAACTGGCACAGGGCAGTGACATCCCCCAGCTGGTTGTTGGCACAGCGGAGGATGCGCAAGTGTGACAGGCCCAGGTTGGCCGGCAGCGTCTCCAGCTGGTTGTTGGAGAGGTCCAGCTCCTTCAGCTGCTCCAGGCGGCTCAGCAGTCTAGGATCCAGGTGCTCAGACACCAGCTTCAGCCCAGAAAGGCTGGGGGAAGGGGAGAGCAGATCAGGAAATGTGAAATCACCGGTTATTTCAGGTTCCAGCACAACCCCACCCCCTTTTAAAGAATTTGCTTTGTTTCTTGTAGGTGCACAGCACTAATCCAGAGACCAACTCCTCAGTTACTCTCCACCTAATTGTTTTGTTTTTCGAAGTGGGGTCTCCCACTCCTAGCCCAGGCTGACCTGGAATTCACTATGTAGTCTCAGGGTGGCCTCTGCCTAAAATTACAGTCAAGTTCCCCCATGCCCGGCTCTTTAAATTTATTTATTTAAGAGACAGAGAAGAGTGAGTATGGGCATTCCTGGGCCTATGGCTACCAAACTCCAGACACATATGCCACTTTGTGCAGTACGTGATAGAGTGTTTGCTTAGGATTCCATCGAACCCGTCAGGCTTTGCAAGCAAGTGCCTTTAACTGTCCAGCAATCTCTCCAGCCCTCCACCTTTTTTTTTTTTTTTTTTTTTTTTGAAGTAGGGTCTCTAGTCCAGGTTGACCTGGAATTCACTATGTAGTCTCAGGGTGGCCTTGAACTAACTCATTGCGATCCTCCTACCTCTGCCTCCAATCCTCCTACCTGGGATTAAAGGCGTGCTTTCCACCTTATTTTTTGAAACAGTTAAGGAACTCAGAGTTGTTGACTAGTCTTAACTAAGCCATCTTGCCCTGGGCACACACCTGTCTCTGCCTCCCAGGCACTGGGATTCGAGGTGCATGCTGCCACCCAGAATTTCTGTGGGTGCTGGTAATCTAAACTCATGTCCTCACAGTTGCGCACATGCTTTACCAACTGAGCCATCTTCCCAGTCCCAATTTATTTTCCTAGTTCTAGAACTAAGAAATTATTTATTTATAATCAGAGAGAGATAAAAGAGACACAGGGAGGGCTGGAGAGATGGCTCAGCGGTTAAGGCACTTGCCTCCAGTGCCTAAGGCCCTGGGTTCAATTCCCCAGGACCCACATAAGCCAGACCCACAAGGTGGTGGCCCTGGTGCATATTCTCTCTCTCTCTCTCTCTCTCTCTCTCTCTCTCTCTCTCTCTCTCTCTCTCCTCTGCTTGAAAATGAATAAATAAAATATTAAAAAAAAAGATACACAGGGAATGGGCATGCCAGGGCATCCACTTCAGACACATGTGCCACTTTGCATCTGGCTTTACGTGGGTACTGGGGAATTGAACTCATGTCGTTGGGCTCTGCAGGCAAGTGCCTTAACCACTGAGCCATCTCTTCAGCCATTCTTTTCTTTTTTGATAACAGGGTCTCACACTGTAGCCCAGTCTAGCCTGGAACTCACTAGGTGGCCCACACTGGCCTCGAGCTCACGGCAATCCTGCTGCCTCATCTCATAGTTCAGAGAATGAGGAAGGCTGGGGATGTGGCCCAGTTTAAGAGTGCCTACTTAGCACACATGATGCCCTGGTTCCCTCCCCAAAGCACCGCAGTGCACGCCTGGAATCCCAGAACTGGCTAAGTCAAGACCAGAAGTTCAAGTCCATCCCAACTACATAGCGAGTTTGAGGCCAGCCTGGGCTACGTGAGACCCTTTATCAAGACACCCCGCCCCCCCCAAAAAAATCCAGTAACGACTTTGGAACCCAGGACAGCATAGCGTCCTTTTAGAATGCTTTTCCCGGTCCCTGGAGGGAGGGGGTCTCCTCTGGGCTCCCAGATGCCCTTCCTATCTCAGTGAGTGTCCACTCGAGCCTGTCCCCCCTGGGCCGGGCCGAGGCCAGCTCACGCTGGGCGGCACGAGTCCCGAGTCCCGGGCATCTCAGACCTGGACGTTTGGCGTGGGGCACCGATAACGGGGCCGGGGAGGGGGAGGGAGAACCCCGGCTTCTCTACCCGCCCACCAAGCGACCCGGGACGAACGGCAGCGGGGTCCTGCGTCCCGATCCCAGCCTCGCCCACCGCCCATTCTTACTCGAGACTCCGGATCTTCCCCAGCCGGTCGCTCTTGGGTCGCCCGCGCTGCATGAGAAGCCGCGGCGTCAAGGGACCCATGGCGAAACGGTAGCGGATCGCGTTGGCCCGATCGGTGACCGTGGGAGGGAGATCTGGTCGAACCCTTGCTGCCCGAAAATCCAAGTGTTGCTGAGGTCCGCCGCGGCGGAGCCCAGGAGGTGGCGCCGCGCAAACCCTCAAAGAGGCTCCGGCCACCGGAAGGAAGACGCGCCGAAGCCTCGCGCCCCGTTGGACTACAACTCCCAGTGGCCCTTGCGCCGCGCCTGCGCACTGGCTACCAGGACGGTACTATGGCGGCCACTGCGACCGCGGCAGAGGTTCCAGATGCTTTCCAACAGTGCGGCTGCAAGGGCATCCGGACCTGTCTGATCTGCGAGGGGCAGCGCCCAGGTGATACGTCTTGGCAACTCTCCCCACGGGTAAGGGCTGGAAGAAAGACCTCTGTTCTTTGTATGGGGAAACTGAGACCCCGATTGGCAGAGAGACCCGAGGGGGGGGGGTGTTGGGAGGGGAGCTTTGAAGCATGTCCTTGGAAGTGGAGAGGCCGCTGTGACACCCCACCTCTGAGACTTTGGAGTGGATGTGTCTGCAGACATCGTCGACTGAGCGCCTGACATCATCGGGTCTGGTTATGGAGCACTTCAGGGGCACAAGGCGAGAAGACCCCACGGAAAGGTGGTTTAGTACCACCAGGACATCGTGCCCGGTGACCTTCCATCGAAACTGATTACGATACATGGATGCAGAGAGCCTCAGAGCCTTTGCACTGGCCAGGGGGCTGCTTGAATCGCTCTGGGTGGGCGTTTCAAGTGAGCAAACGGATGCCTCAGAGATCGATGGGCAAGACCAAGAGGTTCCCGTTTGTGCCCTGTGCTGCCTGGATGTGTCCTGAAGGATTTAGAAGGAATTACAAGAGTCTGGCTTGGTGGCACACGTTTAATCTCAGCACTCGGGAGGCAGAGGTAGCAGGATCACCATGAATTCCAGACCAGCCTGGGATTACTGAGTGATGCCACCGCTGCCCAACTGCTGAAATGACTGGTGCACTATCATCACATCTGTTTATGCAGTGCTGGGAATGGAACCTAGGGCTTTGTGCATGCTAGGCAAGCACTCCACCAAATGAGCCACATCCCAGTCCTAAGCTGGGCCTTTCTGCAAGGACATTCTAGCATTGTGCCTCTCCGGTTTAGAGGAGGTAGGAACTGAACTGGAAAAGACACGTCCCTGTGGCTCCTGACAAGCACTGCTCACCTGGTGGCCAGCTGGGCCCCAGCCTTAGGGATAGCCTCTTTTTCAGACCTGGGACCAGGTGTGGGTGCTTTCATACAGGTCCTAGTCTTTCATCCCTGACAGAGGGGACAGGTGATGACCACTTCTGGCTGTATAACCTCAGCCAAGTTCCCAAACTTCTCTGAGCCTTCTTATAGAGAATAAAGAAGGATGAGAATTGTGCTTGCTTTGGAGGGCAGCCAGTCAGGGTCTGAGTTCTGCTGACACCACCCTAGAGACCTCAGCTGCCTTTTCCAAGTGTCTACAGGGGAGGGGGGCACCCTTGGAAACCTCCCTAAAGGACCCTGGGAGCACATGTGGGCATTGCAAGGAAGTCCTTCCCAGGCTACATGTCATGTCTCTATCTTTTGCAGAAAGCGTATAATTTCCTTTACTGCCTGGACACAGGCTGGGCCTTGGGGGCTGAAGACTCTGAGTATGAGGGCTGGGCCTTTCCTTTCCCGGGAGTAACACTGATCGAGGATTTTGTAACTCCAGAGGAAGAGGCTGAGTTGGTGCAGTTCATGGATCAGGATCCCTGGAAACTCTCTCAGTCTGGGCGGAGGAAACAGGTAGGAGGGAAAGTCATATCGCTGGGAGCCATGGACTCCTGAGTGGAGAGCGGGTGTCCAGAGTCGCCAATGGGAGTGTGCCCAGTGTGCCAGGCATGTGGAACTCCTCACAGAGTATAGCTGTCCAGGGCTCCATGCCCTCTCTGCAGCTCTCTCGTTGTTAGGGAGATCTTGATAACTTCTAGACATCCTGCAGGGCTGTAGGAGGCTGCCAGGTGCCACCCCTCCATATCACAGCCCTTACCTTCACACTTGTTCCTGACATGCCATCTCGGGAACCACAGTGTCCCTCCTCTTCTCACTCAACTTCCACACATGACTACTTCTAGAAGCAGCTTGCTTAGCCTTTGTCTTGGTGATGGTCACCCAGACACTCTGGCTTCTCCTTCAGCGGGGACCACCCCAGCCACCCATTCACCTTCTCTGCTCCCGGCTGCACCTTCCTGGGGCCAGACAACATGGCTTCTGTCCTGACATTGTTTGCTCCCATTCCATCATGGAAGCCCTCCTGTCCAATGGGAAATCACACTCACCTTCACTGGCTCTTCCCTCCTCCTGTCTTGTGGTAGAATTCTCTGGAAGAGTGCTTTAGGCCACTGCCTCCACCTCCTCCCAGGGGTCCCCCTTTTATTTTATTATTTTATTTTTTGAGATAAGGTCTCATTCTAGCCCAGGCTGATGTGGAGCTCACTCTGTAGCCCAATGCTGCCCTTGAACTCATGGATGCTTGTGGGGAGCTGTTATTGTGTCTTAAACTGCATCAACATTTGTTTTGAAGGTCTCTGTTCTTCCTCCTACTAACCAAAGCTAGTTCCTATTTCTCTGCTAAATTTTCTTCCACTTGCAGGTTTCCTCCTAGAGATCACATGACCCTTGCTGTGGCCAGGTTACCTAGCAACCTGGTTATGCTAATTCCTAAGTAATCGCCCATTGCATCCCCCCTGTGAAAAGATATTTAAGTGCTGCCTGCCTTGATTTTGGGTTTGATCAGAATATCATCTTGCCCCAAGTCTCGCGTCTCTTGTTCCCCCCTCACCCTCACCCCCTCTCCGGAGCCTTCTGACCCGTGGGCCTGGCTGGGACAGATGCTCCTTCCTCAGCCTCCACACCCAGCACCACAGTGTCCAGCTGGTCCCTCCTGTTTTGGGGTTAGGTGCTCATGAATTCTCTATGTGGCCATCAAGGACATTGATGCTTTGATCTTCCTGCTTCTGCCTCCCAGGTGCTCGGATTGAAGGCACCATGAATCCCGTTTCCCTCCCCTGCCTCTGTTCTGTGACAGGTTGGCCTCAAACTCTCAGCAGTCCTCCTGCCTCAGCCTCCCAACTGTTCAGATTGCAAGCCATTTATTTATTTGTTTGTTTTGGTTTTTTTGAGACAGGGTCTCATTAGCCCAGGCAGACCTTAAACTTGATACACTGCTGGGAATGATCTTAACTTTGAGCCTTCTGCCCTCTACCTCCCAAGTACTGGAATTATAGACAACAAACACCATTTATTCATTCATTCATTTATTTGTTTAAATTCTTATACTTTGGTGGGTAGTGATTTATTTATTTTTGAGGTAGGGTCTGACCTGGAATTCACTATGTAGTCTCAGGATAGCCTCGAACTCACAGCAATTCTCCTACGTCTGCCTGCCGAGTGCTGGGATGTGGTTGGCATTTCTTAAGCTCAGTCACTTCTCCACTTTCTGTCCCTACCCCTAAGGACTACGGCCCCAAAGTCAACTTTCGGAAGCAAAAGCTCAAGGTGGCCGGCTTCCAAGGCCTCCCCAGCTTCAGCCGAGAGGTGGTTCGGAGGATGGCCATCTACCCTGGACTGGAGGACTTCCAGCCTGTTGAACAGTGTAATCTGGACTACAGCCCTGAGCGGGGCTCGGCCATTGACCCCCACCTGGATGACACTTGGCTGTGGGGTGAGCGGCTGGTGAGCCTCAACCTCCTGTCTGCCACCGTGGTCTCCATGTCCCACGAGGGGCCCGGCAGCCTGCTGCTCTGCTCAGCCCCTTCTGTCGGACCCGATGCCTTCTCTCGCAGCATCATCGCTCCCAGCAGGTCTGTCCCCTGCCAGGAGGTGGAGGTGGCCATCTCCGTACCTCGTCGCTCCCTGCTGGTACTCACCGGGGCTGCAAGGCACCAGTGGACACATGCCATCCACCGCAGGCACATTGAGGCCCGGCGGGTCTGTGCCACCTTCAGGGAGCTGTCGGCTGAGTTCCAGCTTGGAGGGAGGCAGCAGGAACTGGGGCAGGAGCTGCTCCAGATTGCACTGTCCTTCCAAGGAAGACCTGTGTGAGCTGCCTCCCTGGGGACAGGAGCTGGCCAGGGGCACCTGCTCCAGCAGGGATCATTGGCTCAGAAAGAAGTGCAAGTCAGTGCTGGGTCTCTCTCCAGCTCATTGTGGTTTCTGTTGTTATTTGTTTGTCTGAGACGGAGTCTCATTTAGTCCAAGCTGGCCTTAAACTCACTCTGATAACCTTGAACTCAAGTTCCCCAGCCTCTACCTCCCTGAGTGTTGGGATTACAGATAGGAGCTACCATGCCCAGTATGTGTGGTGTTGGGGATTAAACCCAGGGCTTCCTGCATGGTAGGTGAACACTCTACCAACTGAGCCACAACCTCAACCCAATTTTTTTCTTTTTCCCAAGGTATGGTCTCGCTCTAGCCCAGGCTGACCTGGCACTCATTCTGTAGTTCCAGGCTGGCCTTGAACTCACATCAATCTTCCTACCTCTGCCTCCCCAGTGCTGGCATTAAAGGTGTGCGCCACCAAGCCTAGCTCAAACCATTATTTATTTATTT
>PVHP010039380.1:0-16357 GCA_004024765.1 Zapus hudsonius | reverse complement strand
GTGTGTGTGTGTGTGTGTGTGTGTGTGTGTGTGTGTTCTGCGGGGAGTGTCAGGCCCAAGAGAAGCATGCCCTGAGGGCAACAGAAGCCTGCAGCAAGTCAGTCTCTTGGAGTAGGCTGCTTAGCTAGACCCAACCTCCAACCTACCTGGAAGATAGGTGCACACAGCAACACCTGGAGGAAAGGTTAGGCCAGTGACAAGGAACCCATCCCTTGCCCAGGCACCTACAAGAAGCCTTCACCATTCCTGCTCCTAGGAAGAGGCTCTGTGAGGCTCTGCGGTTCAAGATCCTCAGTTGCTCCCATACCAACCACCTCCTCCGACTGTGAACCCTGGGCCTCAGGAACCTACTCAAAGCATTGTGTCCCTGGTGAGGACAGGCAGCCATAGCAGAGACAGCATGAAGAGTGAACCAGGTTCCTTCCCTACTGGGCCCCTCCACCGTCAACTCCAAGTTGGTTCTATTTTAGTCACTGGATGTGCGGCCTCAGTCTCCCCAGCTGGTATGAGCTGCACCTGCAGCCCTGTAGCTGAGCATTGGACAGAACAGGTGTGCAGGTGCAGATGGGATGGGGAACTTGTTCTGTTGTCCCTGCTAGGAGACTGAGTTCTGCTCTGTACCAGATGGCGCTGTTCACCTGTGACTCATCTTCCCCATTCAAATGTTCTGAGTAGTGGCTGGAGAGATGGCTCAGCGGTTAAGGTGCTTGCTTGCAAAGCCTATTGACCTGAGTTCGATTGCCAAGTGATGCGTGCATCTGGAGTTGGTTTTCAGTGGCTAGAAGCCATGGTGTGCCCATTTTCTGTCTGTCTCTCTACTTGCAAATAATTTTTTTTGAGCCTGAAAATGAGTTGTATGCCCAAAGCTTGCTGTCCACAGGATCAGATAGCAGTCACCTACCTCACTGTCAGGGATCTGCCAGTTCTGCCAGTAGTGGGGGTGCCTAGTGACTGTCCAGAGTACTTAGAAGCAGCCGCTGCACACCTCTGGGCCCTGGATGAGGCCACCCTTTGATCTGGAAATGTCGGTGCCCAACCATGACCACTGTCCTCTGGGACTCAGAGCAGATGTCCTCCGAGGCTAGGGCGAGAGTATCTCCCTCTTCACAGGAGTTCCTCTCTGCTACATGACTACCAGCTCATGGCACCAGGGTGGTATCAGCGGGATCAGAGGCCACAGGTTCAGACCCTGACCAAGGACATCTGTGATTTGTGAGCAGAGTGGCAGGTCTGTGTGGTCACAGGTTCTAAGTCGGCAGGTCACAGGGTGTAGCCCATGAATCTGAGTTTCTGGGAGCTCTGGGAGGGGAGGGGAGGGGAGGTTGCACTTTGGAGAACAGAATCTAAGCTCATCACATAATGGGGAACCTTCCTGCACCCCAGCTACTGATTGAAAAGGTACAGCACCTCTAGGTGGGAATACATGTGACCAGGCATGAGTATCCAGGGGTCCTGTCCCTGGAATTCTCCCCTCCCAGAGACACATCCTGAACGCACAACTCCCACATGTCCTCATAAAAGAAGAGACCATCGAGGGAGTTATCTTGAATACCAAACCTGAAGTTCTCAAGCCAGAATCCAGGGGTGGGTGTTTGGCTGCGGGGCACATTATATAATCTTTGTTGCTGGGAAATTTACCCTCCTAATTGCGTTTTGCAAATCATCATTTGATTGCCCTTCCTGAGCTCACCATAGCTAGAAGAGGAGGCTGCTGGGAGCCCAAAGGCACTGTGGGAGGGAGAGGAAAACGTCTGGAACCTGGGGCTATTGGGCACAGGCTGTGGATGGCTCCTGAGGTGGGTCCTGCCTGCCTGCCCAGCCTCCTGCTGGTGTTCCCCCACTCCATCCCCCACCACCCCCACCCCGCTGGCCCACGTCATGTCCTGGGCACCATGCTTAATATCCTGTTCCATTTGCTAAATGAAGACCATGGGCCATTAATAATGCTAATATTCCCTAATGAATGTGCAGAGAAACAGCTGTGAGATGCCTCTGTGCCTGGCAGAGGGCTCGTCCTAGGGGTGCAGAGCCAGCTTCCAGGGGACCTGGGACCTGTTCCCCTGCACCTTAAGTGGATCCCCTTGACAGCTGATACTCCATTTTGTTCTCACAAGCCCACCTTGGGTAGATGATGTTCTTATCATTTCCGCCCCCATCTTGTTAAGATGCCCACTGGTCCACCCTTAAGTTCACTCACTGCTGGGCGTTCTCAGGAAGTCTTGAAGAAGGAGGACGAGGATGACTTCTGGGAGAGAGAGCTTGGAAGGTTTCCTGGAGGAGGTGTCTGGCTGTGAGGGAGGGTCAGAGGAGGCCTGGTCCCAGCAGAGAGTCACTGCCCAGAGCCTATCTAGAGCAATGGAATTTCACTAATCCGGTGCCCCGTAGATGTTGGTTTTATAGCTAACAGTCCTCGGCTAAGTGAGCAGAAGGTGTAGGCAGGGTACAGGATGAGTCAGTTATGCGTGTTGCATTGTGGTCATCTGGATAGGGCTGGGCCTTCCTCGGGACCGTCACCCCTGGCTTCTCATCCCTTCTCCTTGAATACTTCACAACCTTCTCTGGCTTCTCTCACTAGCCCCAGGCCTCCTCTACCTTGGCCATGGATGGGGCTCAGCTCTCTTTAGCTATAGGTGGTGCCCTGGTCTATGGGCCGGGCAGCCAGCCTTCCTAGAGGCAGTGGACCCGAAGCCCTCAGCATTGGCTTTGCCTGCACCTGTGGGGCTCAGGCCAGATGTGGAAACTCCTGTTAGATTCACCGTGCCCTTCTGTGAAGTGGAAGAAGCCCCATCTTGAACAGTGGTGTGAGGGTGACTGGAACCCAGGCACACAGCTCCTGTGGGCCTACACTCTGCGTTACCATGGTGAGCAGAGCTCCGTGCCCAGGCAAAGAGATCTGCTCTCCCAGACCCTCATCCTTACCTCTTGGAGTCCAGATGCTCTCCTCTGGATTCTTGTCACCTTCCTGATATCCACACACACCCCTTCCTCCTCTTCCTTATTGGCATTGGGGGGGGCGGCCTTTTAGTCATCAGGGAAAGGCCATCTGCTCCCCAGTGTCTGATGGGGACAGGGAGAGGGGCCCCATCCTTCCACCCACCCCTAATTCTGCTCCCACCAGCTCTCTCCATTCAGACCAGTGCAGATACCATTTCCTGCTTATCATGGCCTCGAATGTCCCTAGAAAAGAGCCACCCACCCCTGTGTGAGTGCATACACCTAGTGCTGTGAGTCAAACCACAGTACAGCCTGACGGACATGCATGAAAGGGTGGTTTGTGGGGCTCCGCTTAACTGGACAGGAACTGGCCCAGCTCACTGCGCTCCTTTGCTGACTCCCAACAGTGTTGGTCGGCCCAGCAGCTTTCCCCTCCCCCACCCAGGCCCTGCCAGTCCCAGAGGAAGGGGCTGTTGTGCTTCTGTTGGCTTGGTTGACAGTAGGGGGTGATGCACATCCTGCTTTCCCAGCACCAGCAGCAGGATGACGGTGTGCTCCTGGCTCCTGGCCCCAGGCAGGCTGCAAGTCAGGTGGAGGTGAGTTGGGGGCTAGGGCGAGGTTAGGGGAAGAAAGGATTTCTGGAGCTATGACATGTATGACTGCTATATCTGAGCTTGAAGGAAATTACTCCTGAGTGTGTGAAAATCTGTTCCCTAGCTGAGAGCACGTCAGTGGAGAGCTTGGCTTGCCCCAAGCAGAAAGGGGCTGGGCTCCGGGGGTCTGGAGGTTCGAGGATGGAGACTTTGACCGTGGCTGGGCTCCATCCAGGGCATTTCTAAGTAGTTAGGCAGGCGGCCTCTGGAGTTCACAAGGCCAATAGTTTCTACTGCATCTTGCATCTCAAACCCCAGGAGCATGTGGCGAGACACACCAGTCCTGTCTCTGAAAATGATCTCAAATGCATAGAATAAAATTCAGGAGATTATTTAGGAAACAGACTGAAGTAGAGTATCAGAAGAGGAGAAGACAGTTATTGTGACACCATTTTGGGCTATGGCTGTGGACCGATCCATGAGGGCCGAGGCTGTGCTGGTGACCTCATAGCTCTGCACTTGGGTGAACGTGAAGATGAGCAGGTACACGAGTGGCCACAGTGCAAGTCTTGAGAGCCGTGTTGGAGATCACACTCAAACCCAGGATTTATAGCATGAGGATGGGAAGAGGCCCCGCCAGCCCAGAAGAGAGGAAGGAGGATGTAAGCACCAGGAAGGATTTTCCTGATCAAAGCACAGTTCTGTGCCCAGGGACGTACAGAGCACAGCACTGGAATCATGCACAGAGCCTGTGGAGCACCTGTACTTGGCACACAGACACCACAGAACACACAGAGCACACGGAGACCATGGGACACAGAACACATGGAGACCATGGGACACACAGGGCTCATGGAGACCATGGGACACACAGGGCTCACGGAGACTATGGGACACAGAACACAAGGAGACCATGGGACACACAGGGCTCACGGAGACTATGGGACACACAGGGCTCATGGAGACCATAGGACACAGAACACACGGAGACCATGAGACACAGAACACATGGAGACCATGGGACACAGAACACAAGGAGACTATGGGACACACAGGGGACACAGAGACCATGGACCATGCCGCATGATGCACGGTGCTTCTTCAAGTACATCCTTCCTGGCGTAACGACAGCTCTGGGTCACTGTCTGACTTCACAGTGAAGGTGAGTGAAGAAAGTCAGTCAGGAAGGTTAGCAGCAGGTCTCCCCTCCAGGACAGGGAGGCCAGAGCTGAAGGGGGGCCCAGGCCAAGCCTGCGCTGAGGCCAGCTGTCAGGAGATCAGGTTCATCCCTGAGGCCTGGTGAGCAGGCTCTCCACTTCGGCCAGTTTGTCAGGTGACCCAAAGCCCACCAGCAGCTTCCACACTGTACCAGCACCCTTGCACCCCCACAGAGAGCTCTGCGAAACCAAGGTGTGAACCAGAGCAAAAATAAGAGACAGGGGATAAAGGGGAAAAAAATGGCAGAGACAGCAATGCCCAGTCCCCACTTGCTCCTCCTTGCTGACAACAAGTGGCAGGACAAGGGACACTCAGTGAGTTAGTCTGTGACTGACTCCGCCCCAGGCTTGGCTAACATTCGAGATGTCCTGCTTGGGTGAGTCTCACAGCTGTCACTCCATGCCCCAGGGACAGGGCAGATCCTCACCCCAACTATGGGAGTTAGGTCAGCATGGGTGCTTGAGAGGGTGGGAAGGAAAGGATAGGAGCACAGGGACCTGATAGTCCCTGAATGAAATAAGCCTAGGTGTGACAGAGTATCCAACAGTCCTAATTAATAGATATTAAACAGCCAGAATGCACTGGAGCGGCAGCAGGAGCAGATCACTTAGATGGATCCCACCCCAGCCTTGGAGCCTCCTCTGTACCTAGACATTCGTGCCCTACCCCCCAGAACCCTCTCTCTGCTACCACCCCCATCCCAGACCCCCTGATGGGCCAGGGCCATACACTGAAGCCCCTGAGGGAGGTCCTCCTCAGATCCAGGGGTGCTGGAGTCCTTGGGACAAGCTCTGATTGGGTATCTGTCCCAAGCTCTTCTTCAGTGGCTCCAGGCTGACAAGTAAAGCAGACATACTGGAAGCATTTACACCAGGGAAATGAGCAAAGCAGGGACTTCCCCTGAGCCCTTTGTCAAACATCTATCAGAACACCACTGCCTCGGTGAGGGCCTGGACAGCTGGTGCAGAGGTCATGGGCAAACCTGGACCAGGGGCTTTGGCAACCTGGCAGGTCTAAACCAGAACGTCCACACAGCAGGAGTTCCGTGATTGCTATGGCAGAGTATGCCCTCTTCTTATTCCCAGTTGGACAACAGTCTATATAACCTGTCAGGCAGTATCAGGTGGCAGAGTTGAGCAGTCCTGGGTTCAAATCCCAGGTCAGCCATGCATTGGCTATCTGTTTGGGCAAATCACTTGCCCCTCTGAGTTTCTTTCCTAGGATGGAGAATGCCATTCGAGGGGTTTAAACAATGATCAAAGAAAGAACAACCTTTTTATTGTGACCTGAGCCCTCATTCAACCAATGGCTGTTATCCTCACCCTCGTTTAGCGTGTTCTGAGCAGCTGTGGTGTGCTTGAGCAGATCAGCCTGGGCTGACGCAAGGTCTCCTGGTCCACAGCTGTGCCCTCCACAGCTGAGGCTCTGGAACATTCATGGCAGGGTGGTGGGGGGGTAGGGAGTACCCAGGTACTAAAACACAGCCCACCCACCCCCAAGTCCTCTGCATGGAAATGGCAGCCCTGAACTTTGGTGCCAGCACCCAAGTGCCTGGTCTCAGCGTGTTGGCCCACCGGATGCCATCTGCAGAACCAATAGGGGAGCCTGTGTTTGTCCTGCTGGGATGTCTTATCCTGGGGTAGGTGGCTACTAAAAGTGGGCAGGAGGGTCTCTCCTTTGGGATGGAACAGCCCTGCTTCCCCAAGCCTTGCTCGCCTTCCTGTCATTTTGGCCACTTAGATTTCTGGGGTCCCCAGATTGGCTGGAGATCTGGCAAGAAAGTTTGCTCATCCAGAGCCGGTGAGCCATGAAATGTGGGGTCAGGAGCCATGAGCTGTGGGTGAAGCCTGACTCTGGGCTGAGACAGCAATCGAGTCAGAAGGCAAGAACCTGCAGAGGGAGAGCAAACTCCATCCCCCTGCCTCTCCTCCCAGGGACACAGCCCACCCTGGGGAGGCCCTGCTGAGTCCTGGGTCTGGAGCCCCACACTGCTGGCACCTGCATGGGACCTTGAACTCTCAGGGAGACTCATTTCCATAGCCAAGGAAAACAGCCCATCTGTGGGGAGCCCTTCTGTGAGTCACCAAAGTGATTTCTGATGAAGGAGCACCCTGCTGTCACTTGGCCACACAGGAAGTTCCAGTGTTAGCCTGAGCCCCAGAAGAAGGGATAATTGGCCAACCCATGGATGCCTATCAGCTAGTGGTGAATGCCCATGGGGCCTCTGCAGTGTTAGCACTGCCTGAGGACAGGCCTCTGCCTGCTGGTATACTCCAAGCACCTGGGACTTGGCTCTGAGTGGAAACGTGGCACTTGGTGCTGTCTTGCATTGGCACAGGCACAAAGAATGCCAGCCCACAGCCTCTCCAGCAAAGGAACCAGGCAAGCCAGGCTTTCCAGGCAAAGTGGGTGGAATGATCTCGAGGCCCCTTTCTGCTTGAAGGCCCCCTGGGACTGGAGGTCTTAGGTCTTAGGCTGACTCCACCCTTCATGGAGATATTCAGATAACTCCTGCTGGCCCCTCCTGGAACCCTTTCATCACCATTGGACCTGCGCTAAATAAAGCCAATTTGGAGAAAATGGCGTACAGACAGGCAGGCCTATGGAACAGGGCTCGCTGGAGACAATGATGGCCAGTGGCTGTCATGTACCTTCCCTGGACGTCAATGTCTTTTCCAGCATAGTCTTTATTCCTTAGCTGACCTTTAGTTTTTCCCCCAAACGTCATTGTCCTGTGATGTGCAGGTTGGAACCTTGCCCTCAAGTAAAGAACCCAGAGCCGGGCGTGGTGGCGCATGCCTTTAATCCCAGCACTCGGGAGGCAGAGGTAGGAGGAAGTTCAAGGCCACCCTGAGATTACATAGTGAATTCCAGGTCAGCCTGGACTAGCGCAAGACCCTACCTTGAAAAATCGAAAAACTAAAATAAAAAAAAGGAAGAAAAAAATTAAAAAGAAAGAAAGAAAAGAACCCAGAGTGTTCTCTGGGGCTGTTCTGCTCTGTCTGTATTTGCCTGCCCCTCCCTTGCCCTCTCACCATTGGCTCTCTTGACTTCTTCCCAGCAGTCTTCCTTTCCCCCCAAATGCCACCATCTACTCGTGACCAGGACCCCTGGACAGGCATAACTGCACCTGGGAGCATCTCCTCCTGCAGGTGGTCTTTAAGAAGAGAGGTGTCCCCAAACCAGTGCATACACCCATCACTCCCCTCATGCTGGGGATTACAAGTTCTGATTCTCAGGTAGTTCTTCACCTGGGAGCTGGGAAGGGTGGAGCCTGCACTTCCTGGATCCCTGTAAGGAACAGCCAAGATGGAGCTGTCACAGATTCTTCACACCCTCACAGGGTCAATCTGCAAGGGAGAAGTCCACCGACTACACATCGACCCATGATTCTAGATTCTAGAAGGCAGATTTCACCTCTGTGAGTGGTGTGAGCAGAGGAGCCTCCTCTCCGGTAGTAAGGGGTATGGATGGATACTGGCAGAATGGGTTGAGTCTCCCACTAACACCTTCTGTGGAAAGGTTTGAGACTTGAAGGAGGACACTGAGCTCAAGATGAGAATTTAGGGTCTCCAGTGTCCAGAGGAGACCCAGCCCACATGGTGTACCCTTGGGATGATCCTCACGTCCACGCTGGGGAAATGAGAGATGAGGTCACTGAAACAAATTACTTTTCTCATCACTTGTGACAGAATACCTGATGAGAGCAATTTAAGGAAAGAAGGGTGTGTTTTGGCTCATGGTTTGAGGGTGCCATCCATCATGGTGGGGCAGTAAGGAGGCAGAAGCACGAGGTGGCTGGTCACATTGTGTCCACAGTCAGGAAGCAGAGAAAGAGAGGAATGCTGGAGCTCACTTTCTCCTTTGCATTCAGTGTGGGACCCCAGCCCTGTGGGACCCCAGCTCATGCAGTGGTGCTACCAATATACGTGATGGGTCTTCCCTCCTCGATGAAACCTCTCTGAAAATAGTCTCATATACATACCCAGAGGTGTCTCCAGACTGAATATGGAGGGCTTCAGCCTAGAGCCTAGGGCAGACAGCCTCTTCCGAGAACCCTGAATTCCACAGTAGTGTAGCCTGCCAGCCGAGCCAAGAGTGTGCCAACAGACCACTCTGCCCTGGCCTCTGCCTAGAGCTTAGGAAGGCGACATCTGTCCAGCCTGTCCTGGTTCCCTTCACAGGACATGTGACTGGCAACCCCAAGATCCAGCTCCGAATTCCTCCTGTAATTAGCACTCCACATGTTCACGTACTTGATCCCATTCTCAGAGCAAATGTGACAGGGAAAGGCCCTAGTGACTTGGTACTGAGGTGGAGAGCATTTTTTAATATATTTTATTTATTCATTTTCAAGCAGAGAGAGAGAAAGAGAGAGAGAGAGAGCGCACCAGGGCCACCACCTTGTGGGTCTGGCATATGTGGGTACTGAGGAATTGAACCCGGGACCTTAGGCACTGGAGGCAAGTGCCTTAACCGCTGAGCCATCTCTCCATACTGGAGAGCAGTTTTTTGCTCCCTGACCATGTAGCCACTGGCCCCATTGTCCACCCCTTCAGGTCGCACACAGCTGATTAAATGTAGGGGTGGCTGAGTGGGTCTTGGATATGTAGTGGACAGATCTCTCTCAGGGCAGGTAGATGACATAGGTCACTGTGTAGCGAGTTGGCCATGGGGCTGTGACTCTCCACCACTATTTTCCCCACTCCTGACTGAACGCTAGCTTGGCCAGGGGTGGAGAAAAATGGCCCAGTGCCTGCTTCCCACTGCAGCCTGGTCCACAGACCTTGAACAGGCGTCAGGCACCCTCTCTGGGGGTGAGGAGTCATGGCAATTAACTTAATTGTCCCGGAGGGCTTGCACAGCAAGCCAGCAAGGGACTGCAGAGAGACAGGGTCCAGGCCATGCAGGGAGGGGCTCTGGCTACTGCCAGACCTCTAGCTTCCAGTCCCCTCCATCAGCCTGTGCCCAGAGCATCCCACCTTGCCCGGCACCTCACACATAGCTACAGAACATAGATAGGCTGGGCCAATGATGTGAGCAGAGACCCTGGACACATCCTCAGCTCTCCATCTTGCAGATAGAAGACCCTTCTATCCCTGCCTTTCAGGACTGTGCCTATTCCATGGTTGAATGGCTGAGGTCCAAAGAAGTCAAGGCCACACTTAACCATGGAGGTGTTGGGGCCAAGGCTTAGGGGCTCAGGTTTAAGACTGTGGCCACCTGAGTGCAAAAGTCCAAGCCAGGACCACCTGAATCTTCATTTAGCCACAAGGCCTGCCTGAGTAAGAACCACGTTCCTATCATGTCATCCTATCATATTCAGGAGACAGCAAGTAGCTCACCCAATGAGGTGGTGCCGCGCAAATCTAGAGCGGTGCCCGAGGGGAGCCCAGCAGGGACAGTGCAGAAACCCCGGGTGGTGGCAAGAGGAAGAAGCAAGGAGGATCACAGAGTGACCCTTGTGAGAAGAGGCCAGGTCCACCTGGGTGCAGCCCAAGACTGCCTCCCAGAGACCCCTTCCTCACTTCATGGCTGAGCTGGGTCTGGCCCTCTGTGCATGGCCCTGGGTCCCCCTTGCCACATCCTCTCTGAGATCCCCACCGTCCACCATCCATGATGTTGTGAGGAGCAGGAGCCCCGCCAGATCAGAGTTCTCAAGGGCAGACTTACCTCAGTCCCCATGATGGAGACTCCAAGGAGGGCCTCCGTGGACACTGCTGAAATTGCATTGCTGTAAAAAAAAAAAAAAAAAAAAAGATTGCCTTTGGGGCCAGGGAGATGCTCAGTGGAGAATCTTCCTGCACAAGCATGGGGACTTGAGTTGTTTTTTTTTTTTTCTGGTTTTTTGAGGTAGGGTCTCACTCAAGCCCCAGGCTGACCTAGCATTCACTATGTAGTCTCAGGGTGGCCTTGAACTCACAGCAATCCTCCCACCACGCCCGGCAAGGAACTTGAGTTTTGATCCCCATGTAAAATTCAGGGGGCAATGGCACACGCCTGTAATCCCAGCGCTTGGGAGGTGGTGATGGGAAGATCCCTAAGACTTGCCGGCCAGCGGGGATAGCTAAATCAGTGAACTCTCGATTCAGCGCAAGGCGGCACACACCTTAATCCCAGCACTTGGGAGATACAGGTAAGAGGATCGCTGTGAGTTTGAGGCCAACATGGGACTACAGAGTGAGTTCCAGGTCAGCCTGGGCTAGAGTGAGACCACACCTCAAAGAAACAAACAAAAATAAGGTAGAGAACAACTGAGGAAGACACCTGATGAGAACACCTGGCCTCCAAATGCACACATGGGCATGAGCACCTGCATATACATATGTTCACATATATACATACTACATGCACCCACACAACACATATACACAGGCACGCACAGCACACGTGTATATACATGCCAACAGAAAAGCTGAGGTCAAATGTTAGGCAGCATGGTTGGTAGTGGTCATCCATCCCAACATCAGGCCCCAGGTTAGCCCTGAGGATCCCCCTGTGGGGCGCACTGAGAACAACGCTACCCTCTTTCCCAGGATGATCCTAGCCCCAGTGTGCAGCCTCTGTAGTTACCCTGGAAATCCTTCTGTGGGGTGGACTGCCCTGGGGATCCCCCTGCAGGGTGAACAGAGGATACCACCCTCTTTCCTGGGACGACCCTAGCCCCAGTGTGTAGCCTCTGCAACACTGAGGACATGTTTCTGGACAGCAAAGTGAGCTTAGTCACCTGGAGCCGTCAGATGGCTGGAATGTGCTAGAAGGGTCAGTTCCAGCTTACCACAGCAGGCCACCCTACTCAGCCCAAGGCCTCTTCTCATGACTCTCGCTTAGTCTTCAGACATCGTGTGGTAGAGCACAGGAAATGGACAGGTCTCTGACATCCTCCTCTCTGTGTGTCATCTGCTGTAGCCCTACGCACGTGCTTTGGTCCCTTTGTAAAAGTAGCATTGTGATACCTGATACAAGGGTCAGTGGACAGTGGAGGATTCCAGCAAGTTCCCCCTCCCACTGCTGCTCTCAGCCTGGATCCCTGGCCAGCTCCACACTCTGCAACTGCCTGCCAGGTATTTCAGGGTCACAGCCCTGAGCCTGAGTTCCTGACCTGCAGAGGAAGGTGACACCTGAGTTTACTTTCTGGGCTTAGGGGGTTGGGGACTCAACGTGATGGGGTTCAGTCAACCAATGACCATAGATATAAGGACTCTGGGTGTTTAGCAGTCAGGGAAGACGCTGTCCTTGCTGTCCTGTATATCATGTCGTGTCCAGAGGCGGGGAGACAGATGACAGTGACCCATGATGGTAAACACCTTGGGGGGGGCAGGTTCAGGTTGAGGAGAACGTGGGTGAAGGAATACAGAGTGACAGGTGGGGAAACCCAATTTTAAAAGGCCTCCCTGAGGAAACGCTGAAAATACAAGTATCCCAGGGGTCCCGAAGAAAGTATTCCTGCAGCGGGAACAGCCAGGGACAAATGTCTTGAGCAGGGAGTTGGACATTCACAGGGCGTCAGAGACATTGTGTTTGACACAGAACAAAGAGGAGAGGCACAGAAGGCAAGAGTCGAGGAGCAGGGGATCCAAGCCAGGTGGCCCAGGACTTTAGATTTTACTAACACGGGAAACCGACCACAGGGACTGGGGTGGAGGCAGAAAGGCTCAGACTGGGAAGGAAGGACATTTAGAAAGAGTCAGGAAAGACGAATTTGGGCAAGATGGTTGAACTGTGGGCTTGTAAGGTGAACTGATGGAGATAGTTGCAGAATTGTGGGTGTGGACCACCCACAGTGACCCTCGGTTCTTCCTGCAAGCTGAATTTGAAGGGGAAGCGAGAGGGGTGAATGTCACAAGGTAAGGAAGACCTCAGGAGAGAGGCAGGGCCAACAGGGTGATGCCAGGAAGGACCGTGTGGAGCGTATTGTACATCCACGTGGTGGCTGCCTCCGGCAAGAATGTAATTCAGGATCGTCACCATATGGACATGACTTCATCTCGTCGTCAATGCCCCTGCAGGGTGGGCACTCACTTCCCCTCTTCTCGGCTCATCAGAGTGAGAGCCAACACTCTGACAACAGGCCTCTCCACAGCCTCTGCCCTTTATACAGAACTGTGACTTGTCCCTAGAGTCCTCTTTGGGAAGGGTGGTGGCAGTTGAGACCCTGGATGGCGCAGGATGACAGCCAGTTCCCCTGAGACATCAAGTGGCCCTGGTCACCGAGGGTCCTCTAGTACAGGTCTCTCCACCTGGGAATGGACACTCTGGCGGGCTAATCACAGCGTGATTGGTACTATCACAGTCTGACCGCATCACCACACTGGAGGTGTCCATGGTCTCAATTATAAACCCTAGTCACTCGGACTTTCAAAAGGTGCCCGATTCTTGGCCAGAGAACTGAGGCCCCTGACAGCCAAAGGCTCCGGGGAGGAGTGGGGAGGGGAGCTGTGAAGCTGGTGTCGGTGAGCGGAGGTACTCATCAAATATTTACCAGGGAATTGATCTCCATGGCGTCCAAGAGGCGCTGACAGGCCCCTCCCTCTTCCCTCCCTCCCTCATCCTTGCCTTCTGCATCCTCTCTCTCCAGTTCTGCCCCTCTCCCCTGTCTCTCCCCCACCCCAGCCCCACCATCTCCTGCTGGTCACAGGCATGTGGCTTCCAGGGTCACTATGAGGCAATGAGGCAGGAACCTCAGCTAGGGGACTCACAAGTGTCCATGTGTACGTGTGTGTGTGTTGGAGGGTGGGGAGGAAAGAGAGAGCCCTTCCTTCAGAGCTTACCTGCGGTCCCAATTTCAGAGTTTCTGTAGAAAGGGGGAAGGGACCAGGCAGCTTTGCTGAGGAGGAGGAGGAGGAGGAGGAAGAGGAAAGGAGGTAGAGTTCAGGAAGAAGAGATGAGAGGGACAACATCGGGCTCCTGACGATGTCCACTTGGCAAGTGTGACCCAGCATGGCTGACACCAAAGGCGCCTCCCCTCCCCTCCCACCTCCCAGCTGGTGGCCAGGCAGACATGGGTGGATACCCGGGCATTTGCTATGGCCCTGTGGTGACCTTGGAGTCCTGAGCACCCTCACAGTGATCCACATCTGGACAGCCGTTGTCTATAGCAAGTCCCGTAAGGCCAAGGCTGTCCTTGCTCCCTTGTGTAACCCAGCCCTGACTCAGGCCCAGCACACCCCAGATGCCCGAGAGAGAGCAGCTGGGAGGATAAGTGGAAACCTAGTGAGCTATCTGGCTGAGAACAAGGCCTAGAATGTTCTCTGAGGGAGAGCCTATCTCGTGGGCGAGAGTAGTTAGGAGCTGAGACATGCAGGGTCAGCATGGGGAAGTATTGGGAGGGCATGAGAAGATCCCGCTGGCTGGGGTGGACACAGCTGGGCTGAGGACAGGAGAGCACCTGGCAAGGGGCTTGTGTAGACACGGAGAGCACAGAGATGGCCCTGTGCAAGCTGCCCCCCTCGTGCAGTAGGTGCTCACTGAACCTTCATGAAAATGAGGTGGGGGAGTGGGTTTCTGGGTCAGAATGGAGGAAGCTGGCCCTGCCCTTTACCCTTCCTCTTTATAATGGAGCTGTCATCAAAAAAAAAACCATGAATTCCTGCCTGGTGTCCCCTTGGGGAGGCTGCCCAAGTGGGGAGACAGCACCTGTCCTCTCAGGTGATAGATAGGCCTCTGTTGCCACACACACCTGGGGGCAACAGCTTTCCTGTCCAGAAGGGCCTGCACCTCAGGCACATCTGCAGCGGAAGACGTCCAAGTCCCCTGCTGTCTCCCTCTCCATGGCCTGGCTCTCCCAGCGGGAAGTCCTGGTGGAAGGGCTCCCCACAGAGCTGCCCCTATCCCTTGAATTAGTGTTCCTCCAATTACCCAGGTAGCCTGGGGTGGGAGCCAGACCCATGTCCAGGGTGATATGGATCCTGTGAGCCTGGGTACCCTGCTGTGAGGAACACTGCAGAGGCCCTGCCTGGGGCTGCCTAGGGTCAGCATTGGGGGTATTTTGTCACCTCCCTGAGCAGCAGGATTTCAGGAAGGGGTCTTGGGGAGATCTTCCAGGCCACAGCATTGCTCCCACCATGATAGATTTTGCTGGGGTTCAGGGATGACTGTGTTTGGCTCCTGTAGGATTAAGGTTTTTAAGCCCCCCTTCCCTCCTGCCTTCCAGTAGGAGAACCACAGCTTGGAGCCATAGGGAGGAGGGCACGTGGGCCATCAGGAAAAGGAGGCTTCGTGCTGAGGGAACTGGGCACCTCTTGACAGGATCCACATCCCAATCCTGAGGGTGCTGGTTTTCATGGGATGATATTGTTGGGGGTCACCAGGGGGAAGGCGCATGAGATTATTCTACATTATTTTCTACAGCTGTACGGAAGTCTACAATTATCTCAATGTGAAATGATTGACTTTTTAAAAAAAAAAATCTAAATGGGTTAAAACATCAACAAAGAAAAACAAAACCTGGTTGTATGTTCAAGTCTGGCAAGATCACATTCAATATCTTCACCCCTGGCCTGGGTCACCCCCAGCCCAGTACCTCCTCCAGCTTTGAGCTGGAACCCGTGCTGGGGGAGCCCTGTGCTGAGGACCTGGCAGGTGCCACTGAAAGTGTGTGACAGCCATGGAGGCTTCTGGAAATCCTCTACTATGCTGAAAGGAACTGTCCCTCGTAGGCTCCGGTAGGTACATGGTTCTAACCAGGCCTTACTCTCTCCCCTCTGCAGAGTAATCAGGACGCCACGGCTCCGCCTGAAGCGATGGCCCAGCCCTACCCCCCTGCCCAGTACCCCCCTCCGCCTCAGAATGGCATCCCAGCTGAGTACGCTCCACCCCCACAGCACCCCACACAGGACTACTCCGGCCAGACCCCCATCCCCCCAGAGCACGGCATGACCCTGTACACACCAGCGCAGACCCACCCCGAGCAGCCGGGCCCCGAGGCCAGTACGCAACCCATCGCTGGGACCCAAACAGTGCCGGTAAGAAGCCCCTGTCACAGCAGGCCAGAAGGAGCGAGGGACAGGACGGAGTGTCCCAGGAGAGCGAGCAGCCTGGGAGAGAATTTCATGTGTGGAGAGGCAGGCCTCATGGGGGGCACCTGCTACAGGGTACCAGCGAAGCTACTCCCAGCCCCAGCTTCTCACCAAGGTCCCCTGTGGTAAGCAGGTGCCACAGGGGGACCACAGGGTGGGGTGGTGACCCCACTCACCCCCAGTTGTCCGTGGCTTCGGGAAGGCTCTTGCCTCATCTGGACATGGGAAGCGTGTGTCAGTGGCTGCCTGTGACCTGTTAATGGAAAGTGAGGTGGGGTCCAGGGACAAGCTGGGTGGGTGGCAGAAGGAAGCAGAGCTGTCTCGGGTTGCAGGCTCTCCTATCATTTCTAATCACTTGTAATCTACCTGCTTGGCCGCCCTCCAATCAGATAGCTTCAATTATGTAGTTGTAATGCAGCTCGGAGGCTGAAGTGCTGAGCTCTGCACTTCTCAGATTTCCTGATGGAGAAGGGAACAGGCCGGCAGAGCCACCTGGGTGGGCTCCATCCACAGCCCCCTCCCAGACTTCGCCAGCTCCATCTCTTCCCTGGCCCTCTCCATTGAATTCTCCCTGGGCCTCTCCCTCCCCTGCAC
>PVHP010039379.1:0-16389 GCA_004024765.1 Zapus hudsonius | reverse complement strand
TCTCCTCCTTGTAAATAAATAATAAATAAAATATTAAAAAATAAAATAGCACATAATGGCAGTCCCCTTAAAAACAAATCCATAAAAACAGAAAGTAGCACACACCTTTAATCCCAGCACTCAGGAGGCAGAGGTAGGAGAATTGATGTGAGTTCAAGGCCACCCTGAGACTACAGAGTGAATTCCAGGTCAGCCTGGGCTAGAGGGAGACCCTATCTGGAAAACAAAAAAAAAAAATCAGAGTAGATTAGTGCTTGTCAGGGTGTGGACTGGGGGAGATAGAAATTGGGAGTGAACGCTCAAGGACATGGGGTTTCTTTCCAGATAAATGGAAATGCTCCAAATAAAATAATTGTGATGGCTGCATAACTCTGAGAATATGCATATGATAGCTGAAATGTGTGAAAAGGTGAATTTTGTAGTTTGAGAACTATATATCAATAAGGCTATTTTAAAAAAAAATATTTGTTTGTTTATTTGTATGCATGCAAAGATAGAGAATAAGAACGCCAGGGCCACTAACCACTACAGATGAACTCCAGATGCATGTTCCATTTTGTGCATCTCGCTTTCTGTTTTACTGGGCAATCAACCCTAGGTCATTAGGGTTTGCAGGCAAGCACCTTAACTGCTGAGCCAGCTCTCCAGCCCAAGGCTCATATTAATGAAAGTCATTCCAAGAGTTGCTCCCCTGTACAATGCACTTCAATTTTACCACATGCTCCAGGGTGGGGGGCAAGAGGAAGAAGGTTTACCAAGTGCCACCCATTGGTCAGGCAATGCGCTGGATGCTCTCCTTACCTTCACTCAGTGGAATCTAGAACTGACTCTATTAGAAAGGAATTGGGCCGGGCGTGGTGGCGCACACCTTTAATCCCAGCACTCAGGAGGCAGAGGTAGGAGGATCTCCATGAGTTCGAGGCCACCCTGAGACTACAGATTGAATGCCAGGTCAGCCTGGACTAGAGCAAGACCCTACCTCGAAAAACAAAACAAAAAAAAAAAGAAGGATCTTCATTTTGGGGACTTGGGGATAACAACTCATTGTTGGCCCACCAAATAATGTAACTCATTATGGACAATAAAAAAATTAAAAGAAAAGAAAGGAAGTGGAACTTGGTACAGTTGATGAAACTCAGGCACTAGAAAAGAAGTGGAGGAGTGGGGCGGGGGACAATCCTGCTTTGTGTCTGTCTCCTTGGAGATGAAATGGAGATGCTGAGCACTGCTGCTGACATCTTGTCCTCCTGACCACTCCCTCTTGTGTGGGGTGGGATAGGTGAGGTGTGGATGAACTCAGCTCTGGCTGGCACAAACCTATCTGGAGCTGCAGGCTTGTGGGCAGGGTGTATTTTTATCTCAGGTCACAAGGAATTTCCCGAGCAGATCAATATGAATTTATAGTTCATGGTGACTAATTGGGGGGGGGGCAGCTGAGCTTGAGGGATCAGGCAGAATTTTCCTGTGTGACAGTGTTCCCCACTCCCTCTCCCTCACTCAAGCTCAGTCCAAGCACTGATAGGTGCTCTATAAAGGTGACCACATTTATGTACACTAGCTCACCAGTTGACCTAATCCCTGGTCAGCTGGGGCTGGAAGACTTCAGTGACTTGCCTAAGGTTACACAGTTAGTAAGCACTGGGCTGAGTTCCAAAGTGACCTTCTAGGGAAGTGACAATCCCTCTCCAGAGGTGACTTCAATCTCTACCTACTCCTTGCTCCCCAACCTTCCCCTATAGCCATCTTAGATACCTGGTCTCTCTGAGGACACATCCAAACTAACTCGATAAGATGTGGCACAGTTCTGATGTGATGGACGAGGAAACTGAGGCCCAGAAATAGACAAAGCCACAGGAACCCACATCAGCAAGCAGCAGACTTGCCTGAGCCACATTCTCCCTTTGTTTTCAGATCAGCCTGGGAAACACTGCCAAGCTCTTCCAGCGCACCCTACATACTAGAACACAGTGAGGGCTCTACACCTCCACACTTCCAGACCCTCCATTGAGGACCTGCTTTCAAGACCCTTGTTCCCCACACACACATACACCCAAACCACTCCCACCCCCAGCAGGGGCCTTATAGAGAGATGTTGGGGAGGATCAGCAGCCTCCAGATGCTGGCCTTGGCCCCAAGTGTGCCATATACCTGTGCTTGCTGGTCCCTCCGGCAGCAGCAGGAACCTTTCACCTCCTCTCATGGCCTTCCTCAAGACCCTGGCTGTAGCCTGGAGCCAGGAAGTCCATGGCAGCCCTATTCTCTGTCCCCAGAGACAGCTCAAATGACCATTAAGTTATGAACAGATGCACACAGTGGTAGGTGAGGGTCCAGGGCAGGAAGCATTTTGTTCTCTGCTAATTGGCCTCCTATGGTCACCAGAGAGGGTCTGGGGCCTGTAAGGGGAACAGCAGCATCAGTTCCCCATGTCTGCTCCTTCATGGTCCCAAACATAAGTGCTTCAGACAGGTGGGCAAGCAGACCTCTGAGTGGCTTATACTGCAGAGTAGGCCAGGTGAGCAGCAGGGTCACACATGGTCTCCACCCACATGGAGTCCAGCCTGAAGGGAGCAGAGAACAGGGCAGTGCTGGGGACACCTTCCGGCTCATTAAAAGCTTCCTGATAGTTGCTCCAAGACCCTGGGCTGTGCTCAGACTTGTGGGCCCTTGTAAAGCATCTCCATCCCTACCATCTCCCACTGTGCAAATGAGAAGTTGAGACCCAAAGAGGGAGAAGGCTGGGCTATACCAATCAGGGAGAGGAATGAGATAAAGCCCTATACTCTCATGCTGCACCTTGGAAGAAAGGAGGATATTCTAAAGACATTTGTGCATTTCCTGTGGCTTTCAGACTTCCGAAACAGTGAGCCCCGAGAAATGGAATCTCCACAAAAATTTCATGCTGTGACACAGAAAAGGCCAAAGTCTGGTGCTAGTCAGAAAACAAAAGTAAAGTATCCCTTCCAATAATTTGTCAGATCACAGGAGAAACTGATGGGTATGGGTGGAACCAGGCTTTGAGGGGGGGGGGGGGCTTAGCAATGTATACCTCTGGCCCTCTGCTAAAACAAACAAACAAACCAAAAACCTATGTTAGAATCCTGAAGATGGACTTGTGTCCATCCCTGAGTATTAGTCAACTTCTCATTGCTGGGACAAAAATCAGCTTAAGGGAGAGAGGGTTTGTGTCATCTTACAGTCAATCATGATGGATAAGCTGTGGTTTCAGGACTGAGACACATTCAGTAAAGTGAGGAAGCAGAATGGCAAAGGTTGCTGCTCAGCCAGCGTTCTCCCTTCTCTATAGTCCATGAAATGGTGTTACAGCTCACAGTTAAGGCAGTCGTCCCACCTCAATTAACCTAATCAAGATAATCCCTCACAGGTCCCTGTCAATTTGACAATCACTGTAAACCATCACACACTAGATCTTGGTCCCTCTTCCCTGTGTGGCCACATTGAATAAATCTCCTTTTTCCTACTTTAAAAAAATGTTTTATCTATTGGAGAGAGACAGAAAGAGGCAGACAGAGAGAGATCGTGGGTGTGTCAGGGCCTCCAGCCACTGCAAATGCACTTCAGATATATGTGCCACTTTGTGCACTTGGCTTTATGTGTGCACTTGGGAATCAAACCCAGTCCATCAGGCTTTGCAAGTAAGCACCATTGACTGCTGAGTCATCTCTTCAGTCCCTTTTCTGCTTATTACTATTAGTTTAACTCTTTTGATTGGTTTATTGAGGACACTGGGCCAAGCCTTTTATGACAGGTCTGCCAGAGTACAGGATGTGATCCTATCTGGGATTTACCCTGTTTTCCTAGTGTCTGATGTTTAGCAAGTGCTTAATAAATGTTTATACACCAGTGGTTTTTCTGATCTGAACAGCTACTTAACAACAAATTGAAAGTGGGTGTGGTTGTGTACAGGGTGAGGCAGAAAAATTGCAAGCAAGTTCCAGACCAGTCTGAGCTATGTAACTAGAAGCTGAGAGCTGGGCTCTGGGGACTGGGCTGGCCTTGCCACTTTGATGGCTCACATGCTACTTAGTATCTTCCCAAAGCCACCACTCCCTGGGTTCTACTCACCCTACTCCCTTGCTCCCTCCTGCACTCTCCTCCCTTGCCTCTGTTGCATCCAAAAGGCTGACACACAAGGGAATTTTACATGAAGCCGACTGACTTCTGGCTTCTCCAACTCTCCCTATCCTGAGTCCCATCCAATAGATGAGGAGAGTGAAGCTTAAGCAGGCAGATAGCTCCTCTAAAGTCAAACAAATAGTAAGTTGTTGGAGTTGGTTTTGAACCAGGTTTTTTTTAAAATAATTATTTGCTTACAAGGAGAGAAAGAGAGAGAGAGAGAGAGAGTAAACATGGGTTTTCAGGGCCTCCTGCCACTGCATATGAACTCCAGATGCATACACCACTTTGTGCATCTGGCTTTTTGTGGGTACTGGGGAATCAACCGAGGCAGTCAGGCTTCACAAGCAAGCATTTCAATCACTGAGCCATCTCTCCAGCCACCCCCAAGTAGAATTTTAAATAATTCTGGTTGTTCATGAGACTGATGGAGTGGAATATTTGAATACCAGATGGTTCTAGAACACCTAGTACATTATATTTAAGAGCCTCTGATTCTTTATTGTTCTGTCTCTATCTATGAATCTGATCTGCCCAGTTAAGAGCCCAGCACAGTACCCTTCATGAAGGGATGGTATACCACAGGCTTTCAGAGCTCAGGTGCCCTTTGCAGGTGAGGATGGCTTAGAGAAGGAGCTGGGGGAATGGACATCAACCTTTCAGCTTCTCCACTGTCAGTCCAACAACCTCATGCCAGCCCAACTGGCTCTTCTGAGGCCTCCTTCCTAGTCCAGTGCAAAAGGAAGCAGACATGTAAGGAATAAACATAGCCACAAAAATAATTATAATCTATGATATAATGTTAAAATAGCAATTGTACTCCAAGCCTCATTCTAAGTATTGCATGTATAGTAAGGTGATTAAGTCTCATAATGGCTCTGTGAGATAGAAACAGGAATGCCATTTTACAGATGAGGAGACCAAGACACATTATAACATGCACAAGGTCACACAGTCAGTAAGTGGAAAAACCAGACCCATGCAGCCTGGCTCAGAAAACCCAAGCCGCACCAGCTGATGGGGTTCACTTCCAGCAATTCAACGTGGCTGATAGTGAACCAGGAAACTGGGGTACTGGGTGAATTCTTGGGCCCTGGCTCTCCTCCCAGTCCTGCTCCTACTGAATCCACTAGCTAGGTTCTCTCTAGCACCAGCCTGTTCCCTTGCATCTCTCCTCTTTGGTTTGCCACCCCCACACTCTCCAGGACTCTTCTTGAGTGGGTCCTATAACCACTCCCAGGGATAAATGTGCACCTGCTGGGTCCTGCAGTGAGCTAAGTGTTGCAGATCGGCACTGCCCACTGCCTGCATCAGGTCTAAGCTTGCTGGGCCCTTTAGACACTGCCTTACTTACCAGGGCCTCCTTGGCATCCATGTCAATCACTCACCTCCTTCTGTGCCCATTCCTCCCCCAGGGCCAAGCCAAACTGGCTTCACACCCAAGCTCTATGGATGTAGCCAGAGGAATTCTTACTATGTGAAAGTATCATGATAGGCACTTTGATGGCAGCTATATCATTTCTGAAAGTTCCACTTTGCAGAGGAAGAGACTGGGGTTCAGAGAAATATTCACTGAGTTCAGAAGCAGCACTGAAAATGAGCCCAAACCAGTCTGATTTCCAAGACAGTAAGGTGAGCTAAAGACCTTGGAGAGAACCTGTGACACTCAGGGGAGGCTGGGGAACAATTGCAGCCATGTAGTGAGCACTCACTGCACTCTGGAAGTTTCATGTGTCCTGTCTCCTTCGACGCCACACAAGAACCCTGAGGGACACATAACAGTACTCTTCCACTTGTAGGGAAACTGAGGCAGAGAGTTAAAATGACTGAGAGGTGAGGATAGAACCTGAACACGTTCTATTCCACTTACTCTTGACACTTGTCTTATGCAGGAGTGGGTGACTAATTGGCCTTGAGTTCTCAGCCAAGATGGCTGACAGCAGGATTGAGGGAACAAACTGCAAACCAAGGTATTATACTAATGTGCCCCAGTTGGGCCAGACACTGAGAAGCTGGGCTTTGCTGGTAGAGACGGAGATAGGAAAGTGTTAGGCTAAAGCGTTCCTAGGGGTGGTCATAGGAGGGAGGCTTAGACACAGCCCTGCAAAATGGGGACAGCTGCCAACAAAGGCCCTCAGGACTAGCTGAATCAGGGCTCCGAATATGAATGACTTTGAAACGCCAGGAAGAGAGGGTCAGAGCCAGGAGCCTGCAGCCAACAGCCAGCAGCAGCCAAACCACTTGGAAGGAGATGAGGGAACAGGGAAGCATGCTGGGCAGCGAGGCCAGGATCTGCTGGTGATCTGATGTGTGAGTGTGCAGATATGTCTGGCAGTGACTGACACTTGAGCCAGCAGCAGGAACTCACAGCCTTGTTCAGGGAAACAAGTCACAGGTGACAACCCTACTGACTCCCAGCCCTCCTTGGGGGGGGTGACTACAGGAAAGATAGTTTTGGGGTCATGCAGGATGTCAAGAGAGCTGGCCTAGAAGCGTAGCAGGACTGTCATGGGCTTGATAGAGAGAGGCTAAGGGGACACATCAAAGCTGACATGGGGTGGCGTCTGTGCATGTCTACTGACTTGCAACTGCACCTCCAGCCCAAGGCTCCCTTCCTTTCTTAAGGCCAAACTCTTCCATGATGTTGGTGAACTCTGGACCAACAGACTGGGAGCAGGGCAAGGGCAGGAACCTGTCCTCACAGCTTACTGTGGGGCATTGGCCACATTATGTACCTTGGCTCTTTTTGTTGTTGCAAATTACCCTGGTATATCTTAGTGAAGTGCAGGTGCCTGGACTCTAAGTGGGTGCTAGGTCCCAGTGCCATCAGAACAGATGCCAGTAGTAGGAAAAGATGAGCAATGAGTGCAGCCTTTGGTAGCTGACCTTGGCCATTACGGTGGAGCTCCAGGTGTTGTTCAGGGGCTGGGTGCCAGTCCCCACACAGCGGCTGACTCAAACTCCTGGAGCTTGTGCAGAAGGAATGATGGGCCTGAGTCTGAGCCTACTCAAGTTTCCCAAGGACAGGAGGAGACAGGGTATGCTCAGCTACACTCCTCTCCCCTGGGATTCCCTTGAAGCATCCTGTCACCCCACCCCCACACTACATCCTCCCAGCTCCTCTTTCTTTCTAGCCCCAAATGAAATCTCATCAGCATATTAATAGGACATTATGGTTTCTAATGAGGATCCAGAAAACATTTGCAGAGCATATTAAAGACAGCTCCACCCCATTAAACAGCCCAGAGCCCTCCTCGGGGACCTGCAGGTGGGGGAGGGAGGGGACTAGAGAGAGGGAAGGTGGGAAGACAACCACCCCTGCACAGCCCGCTCTCACTTCCTTCCTGAATTCCCCATTAAAGTCTAAGCAGGCAGTATAATAGCATTGTGGTGATCTACTCTCCTTAGAAGGCATCTGGGGCAGTGTCTGGAATCTGTTGCTGTTAGATTCCCCCCCACACACACACAAACACTATTACTGAGACCTGACTGGATCCAGACCCAGGCCCAGCCCCTATCTCTCCAGATTCTGCTGTTGCATTTCAGTCAGACATAACTCAATGGGCATCTTTATATAATGACCCACATACATTTCACATTTACTGTATGCTGGGTACTATATGGGCACACACCCACATGGGGCTTCACTAACTATAAAACAACTGCACGAAGTAACAATTTTCAGTCTGCTTTAGACTTAGCAAAATGACTTGCTCGAGGTAACATAGCACCTCTGGAATCCTTTCATTGGTTGTGGTGGTGGTGTTTGGGATTAAACCCAAACCCTCCTGAATGCTAGACAGTTACTCTAACACCCCTAACCTGCACCTCTGGGATTCTGATCCCTGAGAGTCTGACTCCGAAGTTCACTGTTTTTCCATGATATGGTGCACCTTTTCAGTGTCAATGACGGTGCTGCTTTCAGTTCTACATCTCCCAACTTCCCATCTTGTTTAACCACTCAGTCTCCTTGTTCTTGTCCCTCAAAAGAGATTGGAATGGCAGGCAGGAAGTAGGAGGATTGCAAGTTCAAGGTCAGCCTGAGCTACATAGTGAGATCCTACCTACAACAAAACCAAAATAAAACAAAAAAGCTGGAACTCGAATGTCCTTAAGAAGCCAGATGTACCAAGTGGCACATACATCTGGAGTTCATTTGCAGTGGCTAGAGGCCCTGGTGTGACCATTCCTTCTGTCTCTCTTTCTCTCTTTCAAATAGCTCAATTAAAAGATTTTTAAAAGAAGTTTGAATGAGAGTTGCTCTGTAATTGGCCCCTGGCCTACTCTCTACGAGTCATTTTTTTCGATCTATCAAATTAAGCTATTGTTCTCCAGTCTGCTATTCAGTAGAGAGAGAGGACATGAATGCATTGAGGAACACGCTGCAAGTGACCAAGTGCTATTCAAATGAAGCATCACTACCAGTCACCCTCTTCATCCTCAGCCAAGTTTGTGGAAGTGTCCTGTGTCCACAGACAGGCAAGGCAGGGAAGGCGCCCAAGGGAGATAGTCTGAGCTAGGTCTAGAAAGTCAAGAAAGAAGAGGGGCAGAGCTTGGAGACCATCCTCAGAAGGCTCAGTGCTCTGTAGTGTGGGGATGAACTATAAGAACAAACTGTGGGAATAAACTATAATTATGAAAAGTGGGAATGGACTATGGAAAAGAACTGTGGGACCATTTCTCATGGACCTTACAAAATAGCTTTTGTGATATTATTGCTGTGAGATGCTAAATTCCTCACTTGTAACTGGCTCTAAAGTTAATCTTACAACTGTGTGATCCACATGCTTAAGGCAATGTGACTAAGTTTCCTCTGCTTTGGTGTACCTTTGGCCTGAACAACACAGATGACCAATATTGACAAGCAATGTTTACAGATGCTAACTGATCTTGAAATATGCTCTTTTCCTCAGAAGCCTGGTTGAACTCTTGACTCAGAACAAACATACGTGCATAAGAAGTGCTCATCATAGTGTTGAAGACAACGAACTCAGTAACTATGGGCCCATGGATCTTTTGGAGTCAATGGGTGGGCTTAGTGTGATTGCTCTTGTGATCAGAGGGTATGTGTGTTTTGGATCAGCAGAGTCCAGCAGGTCATACCGCTAAGTCCCTTCCTTTAACAAATGTTGAAGGAGTATCCAAGGTCGAAAGTTCCTTACCCTTTGCTGATATGATGTACTTCTTGTTCACTGGCTTTTCGCTGCTTAACAATAGTGTCAGTGAGCAAGAGAGGAAGTCACAGCTATAATCTGTTACAGAACCAGGACCAACACCAGAGCCCATCGAGCTGCCAGCCCCGCACTCATTATTATATCCTATAAGGAGCTGGCAGGACAGAGGTCTCTCCTCCACTAGCCAACTGTCCCAAGACAGGCCTTACCAGAACCCCGAGGTTCAGAAGTCTGCACTATTTCATTCTTAAAACAAACCAAAGATAAGACTAAATGAATGAGTGCCGCTTCTCCTCAGCCCAAAAGCTGCTTTTCCTGCCTCTTCTTCATTGGGCAAGTGTGTCTCTTTGGAACCCTTGTGAGCTTTTGTGAGCTTTTTTAACCTGTCCTGGACCCTTGGCTGTCTCTTGCTGCCTTGTGACCTGGGGGCCCTACTACTCTCTGCCCTACCCATGGTGCCAAACTACAGTGGGCATTAGCTGAGATGAAGGCACATTGAGGGGCTCATCTAGTCCAGCCAAATAGCAAAAGTGAGGTCCAATGTCTCCAGAGCAGAATGCATCTTCATCTCCAAGGGCAGACTAGGCCAGGCAAGGAAGGCAGTCCAGGCAGTGATGAGGACTTCCAGACTGCCACTCTGGGTAACCTCAGAGCTGGAGCTTCGCCTGGCTCTGGTCTGAACCTCTACTATCAGGGGTCTCTGGCCCAGAGCACTAGGCCTTGTATCAAGAATGACCAGCCCAGAAACCAGGAGAGTGTGTGTTTGAGAGGGGGGTGAGAGAGAGAGAGAGTAAAACAAAGTAGGGCAATAGTTCCATAAAGACAAATTCAGATCTGAATTTTCCTGCCCTGGGACTTAGGGATACTGCCACAGAGTTTGCTGAAGAGTCTACTGCTGGCATCATTAAAGGGAATCAGAAGCCAAGTCCAGGATAGAAAAGAAAGAAGGAATGAAGGCCCACCAGGAAAAGGTAGGAAAGAAGGCATCAGGGGCACCTGCTGGATACCGCCACTGAGCTCATTCTCGATCTCCATGATGTGTGTCACTGTCTATGCCTTCCAGAGGAGGAAACTGAGGCTCGGTGAAGCAATGGTCTAAATCCAAAGCCTGGACTCTTTATAGCCATGGTGTCTTCATGGCACCCTCTTCTCTGCCAGGTCTTGGGCAGGCTCCCATGGAACAATGGCAGTCTATCTGATCAGCACCAAAAGAGTGTGCCAGAGAGGCCACTGAGGAGACCCTGCAGCCCAGTGAGCTGACTGGCCTCTGTTGTTCTTGGGCCCTGGCTGGGTACTCCTCAGGCAGGTGGTAGAGCCAAGGAACTGGCCTGCTCTGCAAACCCAGGTCTCCTGCAGAGAACCCCTTCAAGTGCAGCCCTTGTCCCAGCTTTAATTATACAATTTTTCTCAGCTTCTCCAAATAAACAGTGTTCAGTCTGTGGGCCATGGCATGCTGGGAAATCTAAAGTGAGAAGCTGCTACAAATGGGTTCCTTAGCTGCAGGGCTAAACAGATTGCCTGACCTGGTCTCTGCTTCCTTCTTTACTGGCCAGTTCCACACCGTTCTTCACACCCTACTCCAACCCATCAACACACTCTGAATTGAAATGCCCTTTCCTGACTTCCAGGGTTAGTTCTTGGACATCATGTGCTACCCTTGAAAGGTTGTTTCTCGATATCAGAAGGACATATCCAAGACTGCCAGCCTTCTGAGGAAAGAGCCCATTTTGTTCATCACTCCATGGAAGAGCACTTAAGTTCATGAGCTTTGAGGCAACACTGCCCAGCTGAAACCTATCTGTCAATTGCTTGTTGTATGATCTCACACAATTTATTCTGGTTATTTTCCTCATCTGTAAAATGTACCAACCTCATTGAGTTTCTGAGCAATGTAATGAACTCATGCATGTGAGGCACCAAGCAGTAACTGGCACCATAGCAAGCTGTTTATTATTATTATTATTATTATTATTATTATTATTATTATTATTATTATTATTTTATCCACCTCATATTTGGCCCATTAGTGCTTAGGAACTGTAGACAGGCAGCAGACTACTTGAGGAATAAATGATAACACTTTTATGTGATGGTATTAACTGGAACAAATGGAGAGAAGACACTCCTTCTACAGGTGATATTTTTACCATTTTACAGGGTCTTTCCCTGCTCATGGCATCCTGAACCCCTTGGGGAAGACTGGATCCTCCTGTTTGGGAGGCAGGGGCGGGAGCTGGAGTGAGTGGATTTGATGGCCCTTCTGAGACTCTCAAGCTTGGCTGCTTGGTGACTTCCCGCGTGTAGACTTGTCAGAGTTTGCACTCATGGGTACCCCTGTTCATCTGTGGGCAGTAGCACCCCTCGGCATAGCCAGCCACCATCAGGGAAATTCTTCTTGAGGCTGAACCGTCCATCCTCTTCCCTTTCTTTGAGGAGAAGTTGACTTCAATCCATCCCAAGAGTTTTCAGTTACCAGAAGGAATTGGAGAAAGAAAACAGAAGGAAGGGGAGGAGAGACAACAGACCAAATGTGATCCAGCTCAAGACAGCACGGAGGAAAACCAGCCTGAGAGGGAGAATGAGATTTCCTTTTCTGCCTTTTCCCATGAACTCCAGAGACAGAAAGCTGCCAGTGACTCAGCATGCCTGCTTTGAACGTTCTTATGAGAGGGCTGTGTGAGTTACAGGGGCTTCTTCACCCGGTAGACCTGGGTTTTGGCCTGGCTCTTCTGTGAATTAGGTTTCTTCCCCTATCAAGGTTTTGGGTTCTATGGACACAAGGCTGAGATGGGGCTTAATGAATGCCCTTGAGGCAGGTACTATGAATGGTCCCATTTTAAAGATGAAGAAACTGAGGAAGAGAAAAATAAGTTGCTCAAGTTCTCACAGCTGGTAAATGATGGACCCTGATTTGAACCAGAGGCAGTCTAGCTTTAGAGGCTGCCCACCTGAGGACTGTCCAACTTTCCACTCTGTTAGAACAATCTGTTAAGAGCCTTCAAGTTGCATGACCTTGGGCAAGTCACTTTCCCCTCTGGGGCTAAAACAACCCATGTGTGATGTCTGCTTCATAAACCTCCTTGCCCACAGGGTGTAGTTAGGAGATTATGCCCTGTGAAGCACCAATGGAAAGCCTGACCCTAAGAGACAGAGTGAGCAGAGGCTCTGTGTCCACATGGTGTGATAGCACAGTACTTTACACTTGTCATCCCGTGTGGTCCTTTTGTCTTTAAAATGGCACCAAGAAGGTAAGCAACTCCCCTCACCCCAAGCCAGTCCCCATGAGCAGAGCCGGAGGGGCTCCATCTTACCCCACGCTGCAGTCAGAATCACCTGGGGACTTTTAAAACGCTTGGCCTGGGTCCAACCCCCAAACAAGCCAGAATCTGAGGCTTGACATTGGTATTTTTGTAAATGGAAGTGAGTCTAACATGCAGCCAGGGTGGCTTGGGGAATAGGGACAAAAGTATTATAAGGATGGGCCAGGGGACCAAGTCCAAGCTGGGGTCAGGGCCAGAAGGAGAGAGCAGGCTGACCAGGCTCAGAAAGCTCCGCATCCCATAATATCCCCGGAGTTGGAGGAGAGCTCTCAAAACCCAACAATGTGTTTTACAAGGGGGAGCCTGAAAAGAGAGGAAAACTCTTGTCCAAGAGGCCAGAGGGACACATCTGGAATTTGATTTTCTTTCCCTGTCTCTTAATACCAGCCCTGTCTTCTGTCCTAGGCAGGTGGGTCCCACCCTTTTCAGAGCCCCTTGCTCTCGGTTGCAGATGGGGAAACCAAGGCTCAGAAGGGACAGGCAAACTGCCTGCCTAGCAGCACAAAGCATGGGTGGGAATTCCAAGACGGCCTGGACCAGTTCTGTAGCCCAAGCTCCTGCCCATGCTGTCCCCAGCTGCCAAAGAGCAAGGTTGGTCCTCTTTCTGCAGCCATTGTGACAGACCTGGGAAACCTCCCAGAAGTCTGAGCAGAGCGAGTTCTAGGCCCCAGTGGTGGGGACAAGACAGACTGCCTGGTACCCTTTCCCATCCCCCTCCCAGTTCTTGGGGCTGAAATTCTTTTAATGGGAGACAAAGCCTTTAATTCCCAGATCAGATGAAAGGCTCCAAATGCAAATGTGAGAGGCTGTGAGAAGAGGCTGCCTTCCAAGAGGGAGGGACTGAACCCGCAGCCCTTGCTTCAAGTTCCAAAGAGCCCAGGCCTGTGCCAGCCATGTGACCCCTGACTATTTCAGTTTGCTCAGAGCCTCAGTTTCTTGGTCTGTGAAATGGAGTTAGCATACTCTTTGGTGGCAAAACTGGTTCCAAATGGCCTGAAATTTCTGGTGCTCAGGCCTTCTCTCCTGCACGTGCCCATCTTCCTGTCCTTCCTGCCTCACATGGTCAAGGCCCATACATACTCCATCCACTTTTATTCATCCCCAAATTCCTTGCTATGGTCCCCTTATTCCTTCCCCCTTCCCCATCTGCCCTCAACTCTCAGGGAAATTTCAGCTCATTAGCAAGGTGCTGGTGCTGTCTCCATTTTCCTAAGCCTGAGCCAGGCTGCCTGGGGTGCAGGTAATGGATAGGATGGGCATGGAGCCCCTCGAGGGGTAAGGAGCAGAGGTTTAAGGGCTGAAGAAGCCACTTGGACGGGGTTGAACAAAGTGAACCCTCTGATGATGAATTCTGACTGCAGCATGGAGGGCTGATGAGGATGGGGAAGCAGAGCTGCACCCAGTCAGGAGAGGTGAGGGCCCTGTGGAGCAGCAGGGCAGTGGTGAGGGGAAGAGGACCCCACACCGTCACCACCACCTGTTTGGTATGGTCAAGAGCCAGTGTTTATCTTCAGCTCCCTTCACTGTCCCCAAGGATATTGCTGGAGCCTTCTGCTTGCTTCCCTCTTCAGTCTGTCCTTGCAGGAAGCCATCTCATAGTACAGATGTGTCATAGTGTCTGGGGACACTCTGTGAAGTGGGATGGGGCTGCAGAGCTATGATCATCCTGCCCTAGCCTCCCAAGTGCTGACATGGCACCTTTTCTTTTTTGACCAGGCTGGCATAGAAATAAAAGAAGGTGGAAACCTACAAGCACTCTGAGGCAGAGGTGCTGCACAAAGACATGGTGCATTGCCGAGGGAAAACGGAAGTGTTCTGTGGCTCCAGGGCTCCACCGCCAAATTTGTCTACAGGGAAGGAAATGCCATTTTTGTACCAAGTGCTAGTCACTCTGGGGCTCAATGTCTGTTACCTGGGGCCTTAGTTGGCCTCAAGATAGATCCTGGAATGAAGTTTGGTCCTTGGAGTTTTGGAATACTTCAGTCTCTCATGATGGCTCTATGTAGCTCTGGAGGCGCTCACTGTCTTCTTTTCTCTAAGTCTAGAAAATGGAGGGCTGAAGAGATTGTTCAGTGGTTAAGGCACTTGTCTGCAAAGCTTAACAATTTGGGTTCGATTCCCCAGTACCCACGTAAAGCATGGTACAAAGTAGAGCATGTGTCTGGAGTTCATTTGCAGTGGTTAAAGGCCCTGGCATGTGCCTATTCTCTCTCTCTCTCTCTCTCTCTCTCTCTCTCTCTCTCTCTCTCTCTCTCTCTCTCTCTCTGCAAATAAACTAAAATAAATATTTTTTTAAAAAAGAAAGAAAAATAGAAAATGGGCAGAAGGTGCCTGACAGCAAAGGTTGACCTGGGAAATGAATAAAAGGCCAGGTATGAGGAGGGTGAGTGATAACATGGGTGAAAAGCTGCCCAGAGGGATCCTGGGAGGGAGAGTTGCAAAAGCGAGACTGACTCAGTACAGATATGTTGAGTGGTAGACTCAGGAAGGTGACCTAGACCACTGAGGTAGGTTCAGAAAACAGTGTAGTGGCCAGGTTGTAGACCCTGTACCCACTGTGGGGGGTGGACTATGGAACCACAAACAGAAGCAGAGGATGTGGAGCTTTGTCCTGGGGCTAGAGGAGAGGCCATGACCTCAAAGGTTAAAGCCTGCTATGAAATCAGCTGATAGAAGCACAACAGGAAATCCCTGAAGACTTTGGGACTTTCCCTGGGACTTTCAGCCACAAGCAAGATGGTCCCGGATCTGGCAGTTCACTATCAATAGAGAGAGTGGAGAGGGCAGGGCTGGAGGGAGAAGAGCCTGGGTCCTTGGACCAGATCACTAGCAAGGAAGTCTCCTGTAGGAGGAATGATAGATTGTCTGCAGAGATGCCTTGAGGAAGTCACTTGACCTCTCTAGACCTCTCTGTCCTTAACTGAGCCCCAGGACCCCTGCCAATGTTCACTCTGGCACGGTGTAGCCCAGAAGCCACTATGCTAGGGTCTTCCCTCTATCTTTCTTCACTCTCCCAGCCTTGGCAGCGTGCATGTTGCTCCTCTTGCATCCAATGGCTGTGTGGCTGCATTTTCTTCTTTTTTCTGTTTTACTTTATTTCTTGTTGTCAATCAAAACCCATGCCGAAGCCTGTGCAGGTAGATAGGCTGAGAACACTCACGTTTGGCAGGTCCAGATTGGGAAGGCTCATGCCACCAGATGCCACCAGGAGCCTCATCTGCAGGAGTGGGGGCAGGGGATCCACATCTGCTCCCCATATTGCCCACAGCAGCTGCCCTTGCTGCTACCCCAGAGGAAGAATCAGCCCCACCCGTGAGACAAGAAAGGACAGTAAGAGAATAAAGGGCAGAAGGGGCCCATAGCAGAGGAGAACACAGGAAAGACACTGGAGCTCAAAGTTGTAGCACCCAAAGTTCCATATCAAAAGGTGCCTGGGTGCTCGCTTCGGCAGCACATATACTAAAATTGGAACGATACAGAGAAGATTAGCATGGCCCCTGCGCAAGGATGACACACAAATTCATGAAGCGTTCCATATTTTTAAAAGAGGGAAGGCTCCCAGACACCTTCTATGAAGCTTCCATTGCCTTAATCCCCAAACCAGGCAAGGATGCAACAAGGAAAGAGAACTATAGACCCATATCTCTGATGAACTTAGATGCAAAAATCCTGAACAAAGTCCTAGCAAACCGGATACAACGCTACATCAAAAATATTATCCACCCTGACCAAGTTGGCTTTATCCCAGAGATGCAGGGATG